>AWOL01S0020685.1:142340-165267 GCA_000715115.1 Nicotiana otophora
TATATATATATATATATATATATATACAAAGTCTCTAGAATTTTATGTTACATTTGAATAGTTTGCACTTTTAGTCAAGTTCTTTGCCTTTACATTCTAGTTTGATTAGTAGTTTTCTTTTGCTAAAAACAAGAATTTATTTCATGTTAAAAATAATTTATTTTTTATTGAGTCCTAAAATTATTCATCACTATTTGATTCAATTATCATTAATATATGTTGGCAAAATGATAGATTTCTCAAAGAGCAATTGGTTTGACAGTGTTATATTAAAAATGTAGTCGCCGGAATATGTGTTTGGTAGTATATATCTCATATTTAATAAAAAACCAATGAGTAATCGAAAAACCAGAAAAACCGACAAAAATCGACATACACCGAATCGATAAAAAACCGACTTAATTGGTTTGGTTTGGTTCCAATATTTGAAAAAACGACTTACTTGGTTTGGTTTCTTTTTAGGGAAAAATCGATCCAAACCGAACCATGAACACCCCTATCTGCGACCACCTCCCCGCACCTGCGAACCCAGCTGGGCAAAACCAACTTTGCTTCTGCGATCAATTGCTGGCTTTTGCGAGTCCGCACCTGCGTGAAATCCCTCCGCAGGTGCGATGACACCAGATGGCTGGAAACTTCAGTAATAGCACAAGTCCGAAAATTGATCCAGATTCAATTTGTTTCATATCCGGGGGCCCCGAGACCTCGTTCGAATATACCAACAAGTTTCAAAATCCATAACGAACCTAATCAAGGCCAAAAATCACATCAAACAACATCGATTCTACGAATCGCAACCCAAATTTAAGCCTATGAAACTATGAACTTTCGAATTCCGAAACCAATACCGATTCATACCAAAAACACTCTGATTGACTTCAAATTTTGCACACAATTCATAAATGACATGACAGACCTATTCCGACTTCCAGGATCAGATTCCGACCCCGATACTAACAAAATCAACTCCTGATCAAACTTTCCAACCTTCCAAACCTTCAACTTTTCAACTTCCGCCAATTCACGCCGAAATGACCTACGGACCTCCAAATCAACATCCGGACGCCTAAGTCTAAATCACCATGTGGAGCATTGGAACTGTCAAAACTCCATTCCAGAGTCTTCTACATAAAAGTCAAACTACGGTCAACTCGTTCAACTTAAAGTTCCAACTTAGGGACTATATGTCCCACTTCACTCAGGAACTCACCCGAACTAAAACCAAACACACCCGACAAGTCACATAATCATGATACACATAAAGGAGCAATAAATAAGTGATCGGGGCTAAAATACTCAAAACCATCGGCCGAGTCGTTATAGCCTCAATGTGAATCACGTCCTTTATAACTCAATACCGGTTTCATCAACAAGATATTCCAAGAATAATAACCTTAAGTAAAGAATTCACCGCTAATTAATGAATAAGGAATAGAGGAATAACAACAACTTCAACTAATTGTAGAGCAATTAACAAATAAGACATAAGACAAGTAGAGCATGTGCTGATAGACTAGAAATGATGACTATAACATGTTAAGGCATGAAAGGAATCTACATAGCTAAAATCGGTAAATTTCCACATTTATCCCGTGCACACACCCATCACCTTACGTACACGGCTATCACACATCACAGTTATCACAAACAACACCAATCCTAAGGGGGTGATTCCCCCACATAAAGTTAGGCAAGATAATTACCTGAAATCATGCTAATTCAATCCACTAGTAGGTGATGGTAGGCTATAATCTCGTGTTTTAGTCGCTTATTTCACTCTAATTTACTGCACTTTTATTTTGTTTGAGTTTTAATCGCTAGTATTTTATACTTATTGTGTGTTTTATGCCTTGTATGAGTGATTTCGAGTGATGTAAATATTGTGGAGCCAATTCAAGTTATGTGAGGCTTTGAAATCTGAGTAAAAGCCCAAGGGATTAAGCCGAAATCATTTTTGGGGTCAAAAACTGAGTATACATATGAAAAATAAAAGAAAAAACTCTCAAGACCAATTGGATGGCCTATCACGGCGTGAAGCTGGTTGGGCATGATGAGGTTACTGCCAATTCAAATGTTAGGCAATAAAACTTGCAAGGAATTGAAATATTTTGATAAAGTAGCTTAGCACTTTGTGCTAGCCAATGTGGCCAACAAAGGGGACAAGTAAATTATCATCAGGAATTAAAGAACAACATCCTCTAAATTTTTCTATTAGTGCGGCGCATTGGGCGGCGCGACAGTGCTATTGTGCTGCTGTCCGTCAGAACGTGCTCTCTGAACTTCTCCACTAGTGCACCGCATGGGGTGGCGCATGGGGCGGTGCGCCTGTGCAATATTTACATAGTAAATGTCCTATTTCGGCTAGGAAAAGATGATTTCGTATGGGCCCGACCCTACTTGGTATAAATACATGAAAAAACATTATTTTCTGAACTTTTGACACACTTTAGACCTAAGGAAGCTAAGAAGGAGTTGGAGGAGTAAAAGCACAAAGATTTCATCATTTCTTCCTCACTCAAGACCCGAGTTTGGATTGAATTTATGTTTTCCTATACTTTAATTTTATTTGTGATGAATTGCTCCATGTCTATGGAGTAGTTCCATTTAGGGTTTGATGGATTTGGTGTATTGATAATTGTTTGTGGATTATAACTCTAGTTTTGTGTATTGAAGTGTTTTGGATGATTTAGCTGTTGCATCTATAATCACTTGTTCATATAATCAAGAGCGGCATAACTTGTGATATCCTTGCATTATCTTGTTAGTTGAGTTCATTAATTTTTCTTAGTAATCGAAAGAGGCTAGTTGAATCATTGATTAAACCTAGTTAGAAGGATAATCGAGAGAGGTTCTCCAAAAAACCAATCCACTATGCATTCTTGCATATCTTCACGTGCTTAAATTGGTTCATCTTGTGAGGTAAAAACTTAATCGAGAGAGGAGTTTTTGCTGAACGTTTGAACTAATAATTGAGTGAATTCGAGAGACTCACTTGAACATTAGGAGTGAATTATCTAGAGTTAGATCCCAAACAATTATCTTGCACCTATCCTATCAACCCCTATTTTTTTGTACTTATAACTTCGATGCTTACTTTTGTGCGGTAGTCATTAGTCAATATCTTTAGACTCTTAGTTAATTGTAGTTATTAATCATATAAATCTCAATTGTTGATTCTCCGGGATAGTAATCAAGCTAGAAACTAAGAAAATACTGTTTATCTCTAATCCCTGTGGATACGATATTATAATATACTATCTTTGACTAGCGAGCATAATTTAAGTGGTGTTCCGAGCTCATCAAATTTTGGCGCCGTTGCCGGGGATTGGCAATCAATAGTGTTTGAAATAGTTTGTAGTGCTAATTCAGGAATTTGTCTCATATTTTTATTCTATTTTTCTCTTTTTACGTTTGGTGTTCTTTGATTGTGCGCATATTACAGGTTAGATTGGTGCATAACTCGAACTTCTGTGAAGGAAGTGCTACCATACGAGCCAGAAATTAAAAAACAACTGTGACATACGAAGAAGGAAAGAAATCTCACCGAGACATCAAGAAAGGTTGGGCAATTCTCAACCAAAGATATGGTTGGAATCAGTGATGATAATGTGGATTTGGCTGCAAGAGAAGCAGCCCAACGAAGAGAACAAGTTGCATGGGATGCTGAGGAAGCAGCTATTAGAGATGCGTAGAACATTGATGAAGAAGAGAGGGGTCTCAGACTTAATCAATATCAACCCTTTCCTAGGAGACCTCTTGGCGATTATGCTAGACCGGTCTACAATCAAGGTTTATCAAGTGTTAGACCACCTACAATTGCAAGAAACAACTTTGAATTGAAGCAATGGTTGCTTCAAACTCTTTAGAACTGTTGTGTCTTTATAGGGAAGTCAAGCGAAGATCCAAATACAAATCTAATGGACTAAGGACACTAAGGTGTCATCACCTTGCGTACACGGCTTTCACACATCACAATTATCACAAACAACACCATTCCTAAGGGGTAATTCCTCCACACATAGTTAGGCAAGATACTTACCTCAAATCACGCTAACTCAATCCACTAGTAAGCCCTTCCTTCGATTATCCAACTCTAAACGGCTCGAATCTAGCCAAAACAATTTCATACTATAAATATAAACTATAGGAAACTATTTCGAACAATAAAATTATGACCTTTGCCAAGAAATAAAAAGTCTACTCAAAAAGTCAACCAAAGCTCGCATCTCAAAACCCAACCAAAATTATAAAATCCGGACACCCATTCGATAACGAGTCCAACCATACAAGAATTACTCAAATCCGACCTCAAATCGCCTTTCAAATCCCCATATTTTAGCCTAAGAAGTTTTCACAATTTTCCTCAAATTTTCCAACTCAAATCACTAATTAAATGATAAAATTAATAATTGATCGTGTAATTTAACCAAAACCGAGTTAGGACTTCTTATCCTAATATTTTCCTGAAACAACTCTCGAAATATCGCCACAAGCCGAGCTCTCTACGTCCAAAAATGGATTATGTAATCAAACCCTCGAAATAGGCCTTTTCTGCCGAGCGATGTCGCTTTTGCGGACCTTTAGTCTCATCTGCGATGCCCCACCTGCAGAAAATCCATCGCAGGTGTGGTTTCAACTTAGGCCATGACTTTCCGCTTCTGCGGACCAAACGCGCACCTGCGCATCTGCTTCTGCGAAATAAAAGGCACTTCTATGCACTCGCTCCTACGGGAAAGGCCCACTTCTGCAACAATAGACCAAGCCAGCCCGTCCGCATCTGCGACCACTCCTCCGCACCTGCGGACTCGCAGATGCGAATATCACCTTGCACCTGCGACCCCAGCTGGGCAAAGCCAGCTTCGCTTCTGCGATCAACTCCTTGCTTTTGCGTGTCCGCACCTGATGAGCGCAAAACACACACTTAAATTATGCTCGCTAATTAAATATAGTATAGTATAATATCGTATTCACAGGGATTGGATTTAAACTATATTCTCGTAGTTTCTAGCTTGATTGCTATTCAAGATGATCAACAATTAAGATTTCTACCTAAAATTAATTAAGAATCTAAAGCTATTGATTAATGACAATCGAAACAAAGATAAGCAAAGAAGTTAGCAATGGGAGAAAATAGGGGTTGATAGGATATGTGCAAGATAATTGTTGGGGATCTAACTCTAGGTAATTCACTTCTAATCTTTAAGTGAGTCTCTCGAATTCACTCAATTATTAGTTCAAACATTCAGCAAAAACTCCTCTCTCGATTAAGTCTTAACCTCACAAGATGAACCAATTTAAGCACGTATATGCAAGAATGCGTAGTGGATTGGTCTTTAGAAAAACTTCTTTCGATTATTCTCCTAACTAGATTTAATCAATGATTCAACTAGCCTCTTTCGATTACTAAGAAGAATTAATGAACTCAACCAACAATATAATGCAAAGATATCACAAGTTATGCCTCTCTCGATTACATGAACAAGTGAATATAGATGCAACAGTTAAATCATCCAAAAATGCTTCTATACATAAAACTAGAGTTATAATCCACAAACAGTCATCAATAAACCAAATCCATCAAACCCTAAAGAAAACTACTCCATAGATATGGAGCAATTCATCACAAATAAAGTTAAAGTATAGGAAAACATAAATTCAATCCAAACTCGTGTCTTGAGTGAGGAAGGAATAATGAAATCCTTGTGCTTGTATTCTTCCAACTCCTCCTTAGCCTCCTTAGGTCGAATATGTTTCAAAAGTCCAGAAAATAACGTTCTCCCATGTATTAATACCAAGTAGGGTCGGGCCCAGACGAAATCATCTTTTCTTAGCCGAAATTGAATTTTCACTATGTAAACATTGCACAGGCACGCCAAATGGGGTGACGCGCCATGCGGGGCATTAGTGGGAAAATCCAGAGAGTTGGTTCTGATAGGCAGTAGAGAAACAGGCAGCCTCGGCACGCCGCTCTACGCACTGCGGCAATGGACTTTTCTCAGAGTACGATTTTTCGTGCGTTTTGACGTCCAAACTTGGTCCTCGACCACTGAACACGATTCCGGCTTAATCCCTTGGGATTATACTCGGATTTCAAAGCCCCAAATCACTCGAATTCATTCCATAACATCTACATAGCTCCGAATCATTTCTACAAGGCATAAAACACACAATTAGTGCAAAACACTACCATTTAAAGCTCAAACATGTATAAAATGCGGTAAATTAGAGGGCAATAAGCGACTAAAACACGTAATTATAGCCTACAATCAAACTACACTTTATATAGACGCGACCTTTTTCAACAACTCTAATAATGCATCACACCGAGAATATTTAAAACAAATTAAGCACAATACTATAACATCCTAGCCTTAAAATTTTACTCAAAAGCACCATGCATTATTTATAACCCACTCACTTACTCTAACACAAAGGTCAGACATTACCTTTCCTTTATGAATCAAGCGCCCTCACACAACAATAGAGAGAGAGTTCCACACACAATGAAATTTAAGAGCAATTAGGAACTCAAGATAGAAAGAATTCACTCACTCTCATAAACAATATTCATATGCCATAAAAGACGTACCATAAGCTTGCCCGTAGTGTACTACTCTACTAATTGAGCTCATTTAGTCAAGGATCAAGTAGGACTTTAATTGGTTGTAATGTAGGATGCGGGATGAGTAGGATACTTTTGGATATAAGAGCGACTACACCTCCCTATGTACTTTAATACATACAATTCATTGTTCAAAACCCAATACTTATGTCAAACCATAACTCTACCCCATATTTTTTCCTTTCTTTTTCAATTCAAGTGGCTCTTACTTTTTTAAAAACAGTGCACCTTTCTCCTTATTTCATTAGTTCCACTCAAAAGCCAACTCAATTACCCCACACTTCAACTTTTGCAAAGTTCATATCAAATTCAAGTGCTCATGAGAGGTATACGGTTCAAATAGATGGTCAATTCAAACAAATGGGTAAGGCTTGTAATGTGATTGCCAAAGAAATAGGATTACAGGCTCAACGGGGTTAAATACGATACATAACAATTAGGTGGGTAAAAGCATATAACTGGCTCAACAAAGAAATGTCTATATCACTTTCAAGACTGAACAAGACTACTATTTCGCTTTGCAAACACACATGGCAAGTTCTAGACATCAAATGCAATGCACAGAATAACACAAAACCTCACACACATGGAACACAACTCACTCAAGATTGGATTATCAAGACACTCTAGTCAAGGCAGTTAAGCAAAGTTAAGATCATACAATCTAAGGTACTTATGCACGAGTCAAAAAACTGAGTCTAAGCGTCACACTAAAGCACTCACTCTTCTCAAAGTATAATAACGTTAAGAGATATTGTATTCAATTTAAACCATAGCACAAGGTTTTCTACTCCTAAAAAAATAAAAACTAACTACACCCGGTTCAAACAAAACCCTTGGAAAAGAACCGCGACACAAAGAAAACCAAGGGAGAATTATTACACTACCTAACCAAAGAAATATATTGTGTCTTTTTGCTTTCGACTTTAATCCCTGAAGAAACCTGTCAAATGATATCCATCGTCGAGAAAAATTTTCAAATTTTTATGGTTTTTTCTATCTTTAAAGTACTACAACTAACAACACTAACACATATACATACAACATACAATTATCCCCCACCCCACACTTTAAGTTGTGGCATGTCCCCATGACATACAATTAAAAAGTATAAGGTAAAGGAAACCTTCCTGAACATCTAGTCGGGGTCTGAGTTGAAGTCGGGCTCCATTCATCGCCTTCAAACTAATGCGCACATCTATGCAGACAGCTTCTTCTCACCCTTCTTGGGATACATCCCGCACTTATATTTCTCGCTCACCACATCCTTTTCTTTTGAGCTCTTCACTTTCCATTCAACACTTGCAGCTGGTTTTTCTTTCTGTGCCCCTCTTTTCTACATTCATATCAAAAGTCATCATTTCCTCACTCACTCTAAGCATGATTTTCCTCTCTTGTATATCCAATATAGCTCTACCCATCGTTAAGAATGGTCTTCCTAGGATGAGGGGGACCTCCTTGCTTTCCTCCATTTTCACCACTATAAAATCTATAGGAAATACAAACTTATTCACCCAAACTAACATATTTTCCACTATCCCCTTGGGTATCAAAGTCGTTTGGTCTACCAGCTACAACGATATTGGCACAGACCTTATCTTTCCAATTTCCTTCTCGAGTTTTCTGTAAATAGATAGGGGCATTAAGTTAATTGAGGTACGAGAATCACATAAAGACTTATTGAAATATATAGAGCTTAAAGAGCAAGGTATAGTAAAACTCCCTGTATCTCCACACTTTTGTGAGAGTTTATTTTGCAATATTACACTGCAATGCTCTGTGAGCTTGACCACTGAGGTCGCTTCTATCTTCCTCTTCTTTGTCAGGATTTCCTTAAAGAATTTGGCATAAGCAGGCATTTGTGAGAGCATTTCTGTGAATGGCAAATTTACATGAACCTGTTTCAGCACATCCAGAACCTCCCAAACTGCTTTTCCAACTTTTCTCCACTTTACTTTTGAGGGAAGGGTAAAACAGGCATATACTGGCTCTCACCAGGGTCCTCCTTCTTGATTTTTCTTCCTTCTTCTTTTTCTCAGCTTTTATCTGGCCTTTCTTCTTTTTATCAACATCATTTTTCAGCTGCTCCCCACTTTCTTTTTCAACTTTTTCCTCTTTTGGATCGGGGTGTGATCTTTCAACACTTTCCCACTTCTCAAGGTTACATCATTCACTGTTTCTTTGGGATACTTTTCAGTGTCAGCGGGGAGAGTTCCTAGAGCCCTCTCAGATAATATTGTTGCAATCTGTCTCACTTGTCTGTCCAAATTTCAAAAACCAGTGCCCAATTCGTTGTTAACTACTCCATGAGCATCCAGCCTCTCATCTGTCTTGATAATGAAGTCCTTCATTAGATCTTCTAAACCAGGCTGAATGGGCTGTTGAGGCTGAAATTGCTGCCTCTGTTAATTTTGGTATGCTGGAGCTCCTTGTCCCTGGGATCTAGAGTTGTTTTGTTGCCAAGCATTCGCAGTACCACCAGGTGAACTTCATGAAAAACCGGGGTGCCTCTGACCCATTGCATTAAAGGTGAAATTTTCCGCAGCATTTACTTCCTCAGTTGAGGCTTGACACGCATGAGTAGGGTATCCTCTTCCACATATATCACAAGCTATGTGAGGCTCACTTTGTATCGAGCCTGAGGTCAGCTTCCTTATCTCTTTGGCCATAGCATCAAGTTGTACCTGCACAGATATGTTAGCATCAACCTGGTGAACACCAGTTGATCTTCTTCTTTCAACACTCTCAAAGGGCCACTAATTAGCATCTTCAGATAACTCATCAAGGATTGTGTGTATCTCTTCTGGAGTCTTCTTCATCAATGGGCCTCCAGCTGCATTGTTCAGTGTTCTACATGATGCTGGTGTCAATCCATCCCAAAAGTTCTGGAGTTATATCCAGAGTTCAATTCCGCTATGTTGACACTTTCGAACAATCTCCTTAAACCTCTCCCATGCTTCAAAAACAGTTTTATTATCTTTCTGGCAGAAATTATGGATTTCTTTTCTAAACTTGCCCATTTGCGCTGAGGAAAAATATTTATCAAGGAATTTTCTGGTCATCTCCTCCTATGTTCTAATCGAACCTGTGGGTAAGCTTTGAAGTCACTGTTTTGCATCATCTTTGAGTGTGAAGGGGAATGCCCTTAAGTACACTGCATCTTGTAACACACCATTCTATTGAAAGGTGTTCATAGTCTCCTAGAAGTCCATTAGATGTGTATTTGGATCTTCGTTTGGCTTCCTTATGAAGACACAACAATTCTGAAGAGTTTGAAGCAACCCTTGCTTCAACTCAAAATTGTTTGCTGAAATTGGGGGTGATTTAACACTTGATAAGCCTTGATTGTAGACTGGTCTATCATAATTTCCAAGTGGTCTCCCAGGCATGGGAGCTATATTTTTGATTTGGTCTGCACCCAAGGGTTGATTTTGAGAAATTCTACGACCCCTCTCTTCTTCATAGATAATCTGCACATCTCTAATAGCTGCTTCCTCAGCATCCTGTGCAGCTTGTTCTCGTCTTTGGGATGCTTCTCTTGCAGCCAAATACACATTATCATCACTGTTTCCAGCCATAACTCCTTTGGTTGAGGATTGCCCAACCTTTTCTACCATCTCGGTGAGATTTCTTTCCTTCCTCAGCTGTCGCAATTATTTTTCTATCTCTGGCTCGTATGGTAGCACTTCCTTTGCAGAAGTTTGAGTCATGAACCAACCTCAACATGTACCCTGCGCACAGTCAAAGAACACCAAACGTAAAAAGAGAAAAAATAAAAAGAAAAAGAAAAATTCCTGAATTAGCACTACAAACTATTTTAAACACTATTAATTATAAATCCCCGGCAACGGCACCAAAATTTGACGAGCGCAAAACACACCCTTAAATTATGCTCTCTAATCAAATATAGTATAGTATAATATCGTATCCACATACGTTGGATTTAAACAGTATTCTTGTAGTTTCTAGCTTGATTGCTATTCAAGATGATCAATAATTGAGATTTCTAACTAAAACTAATTAAGAATATAAAGCTATTGACTAATGACAATCGAAACAAAAATAAGCAAGGAAGTTATCAATGGGAGAAAATAGGGGTTGATAGGATAGGTGCAAAATAATTGTTGGGGATATAACTCTAGGTAATTCACTTCTAATATTTACGTGAGTCTCTCAAATTCACTCAATTATTAGTTCAAACGTTCAGCAAAAACTCCTCTCTCGATTAAGTCTTAACCTCACAAAATGAACCAATTTAAGCACGTGAAGATATGCAAGAATGTGTAGTGGATTGGTCTTTAGGGAAACCTCTTTCGATTATTCTCCTAACTAGGTTTAATCAATGATTCAACTAGCCTCTTTCGATTACTACGAAGAATTAATAAACTCAACCAACAATATAATGCAAAGATATCTCAAGTTATGCCTCTCTTGTTTACATGAACAAGTGAATATAGATGCAATAATTAAATCATCCGAAAACGCTTCAATACAAAAAGCTAGAGTTATAATCCACAAATAATCATCAATACACCAAATCCATCAAACCCTAAAGAAAACTACTCCATAGATAAGGAGCAATTCATCACAAATAAAGTTAAAGTATAGAAAAACATAAATTCAATCCAAACTCGTGTCTTGAGTGAGGAAAGAATGATGAAATCCTTGTGCTCGAATACCAAGTAGAATCGAGCCCAGACGAAATTACCTTTTCGTAACATAAATGAGATTTTCACTATGTAAAACTTGCACAAGCGCCGCATTGGGCGACACGCCATACGGGGCATTAGTGGGAAAATCCAAAGAGTTTGTTCTGATAGGTAGCAGAGAAATAGCCAGTCGCAGCGTGCCACGCGCCGTGATAGTGGACTTTTCTCAGAGTACGGATATTTTGTGCATTTTGACGTCTAGACTTGGTCCTCGACCCCCGAACATGATCTTGGCTTAATCCCTTGGGCTTTTACTCAGACTTCAAAGCCACAAATCACTCGAATGCATTCCATAACATCTACAGAGCTCGGAATCACTTCTACAGGGTATAAAACACACAATTAGTGCAAAACACTATCAATTAAAGCTCAAACATGTATAAAGTCCAGTAAATTATAGTGCAATCAGTGACTAAAACACGTAATTATAGCCTACCATCAGCACCTACGACCAAACCTTCCGCATGTGCGATGACACCAGAACAACAGTGGTTCAGCAATTGCACAAGTCCAAAATTATTCCGGATTCAATCCAAATCACACCCGAAGCCCCTGGGACCCCATCTGAATATACCAACAAGTTCTAAAGTACATAACAGACCTACTCAAGGACAAAAATCACCTCAAACAACATCGATTCTACGAATCACAACCCAATTCAAGCCTACAAAACTATGAACTTCTGAATTCCAAAAACTAATGTCGATTCATACCCAAACAACTCCGATTGGCTTCAAACTTTGCACACAAGTCATAAAGGACATGAAAGACCTATTCCAACTTCTGGAATCAGAATTTGACCCCGATTCAACTCCCAGTCATACTTTCCAACCTTCCAAGACTTCAACTTCCTATTTTTTGCCAATTCACGCTGAAACAACCTACGGACCTCCAAATCAACATCCGGACACGTCCCTAAGTCAGAATGCACCATACATAGCTATTAGAACCATCAAAACTCCATTCTGGAGTCGTCTACCCAAAATTCAAACTACGATCAACTCTTTCAACTTAAAGCTTCGACTTAGGGACTATATGTCCTATTTCACTCCGAAACTCCCCCGAAATCAAAACCCAAAAACCCCAGCAAGTCCCGAAACCACAATATAACATAGAGGAGGCAATGGATAGAGGATCGGAGATAAAATACTCAAAATGTAGCCGGGTCATTACAAAATCAATGTTTACGTTTTACAAGTGTAAGTTAAAATTCCTTGCCTCATGTTGATAATATACAAGTGAGGTCATTAAAGATGATGCAATGGAGTGTCCAGTACACTACATGCTTCAATAGTATTGTTGTTGTACAGTACAACAACTTTAACATCTGTTAGAGTTGACTTGTACTGTGACAGGAGGAATTGATCTCTATTTGTTCCCTCTGATGCTCCCTTATCTGATTTGAACGAGACATTTGACTAGTTGCTCTGAACGCTAAGGAACTAATTGTATCAGGTTCCCTATCTGGTTCTCTCATGAAGTTTGTCAAATCATCAAAACAAAAGACACATAGCTTATCAATTTTTCCCTTTTTTGATAATGACAAACTTAGATTTGATATTTCCCCTGAGAACTAGATCTCCTCATTATTCCCCTATGAATCAACCATATTCCCCTTGAGAACCTGTTTCCTCCCCTTTCAATTTTCTTCCCCCTTTTGGCATCACAAGAAAATTAGACAAGTACATGCAGAAAGAAATCCAGCAAAGTTAACTCATGGCACTTGTGTGCACACAGCATAGCTAAACATAGAACACAAGAGTAGAGAATTGTATTAAATGGACAACGATGCTCATTAATTAAGGAAAGAAAATAAAACAAGGTAGCAGTACCATAATTACACACATATACGATCCAAACAAAAACTAGAGTATCGCAGTCAATAGGAGAGGACAACAAAAAGACAAGGCAAGATTAAGAAGGATTTGGCAAAGGGGGTAGGATAAGGGGCAATGGATAGGGAACTGAAGGACTAGGGGGCAAGCGCCTTGATGAGGCTGTCCATGCGAACATTAGTAGCCCTTTGATCGTTGATCAATTACTCCTTTAGGTTCTTCACTTGGTTCCTCAACTCTATATTTTCATCTTTCAGGCGGGCAATCTCTTCACCCTGATCATTGCTGGAACCAGGTTCCTTGCTAGCCTAATTTAGCTTAGACTCAAGAATAGCATTTTGGGAATTCAGACGCTTAATATCCTTATTTGCAGCAGATTGAGCGTCGATGAGCTGAGAAATAGTGGAGCTGCTGCCAATACCTCCCTTCTTGTCCACACACTCACACTCCTCCAAGGTTGTCTTTTTGAACATTTGTTTGCTAGTTCCCACTGATGCCCTTCCCAAAGGGACCTCACATCATTCAAGGACCTTAGTGAGGAGGAACCCATAGGGAAGACCATGATTGCCATCCTTGAAATCTGCCACTATCTTCATGTGCTCAATCATAATTCCAGGAAGATTGATGGGAGTGTAGGAGTCCAGTGCTTCCAGAAGAACCACGTCCACTATAGAGGCCATGGATCTCCTCTTAGCCCTAGGTAGCAAGACCTTGTTCACCAACTCAAATAATAGTCGGTATTCTGGCAGAAGTGCCTTTTTGTGCACTCATTCTCCTATTTGAACAACTTGAGGCTTGATGATTATCTTCTTAAACTCTGGGGAACAAGTCCCCCTACAATTGAGAGCCCTTCAGTAGACACCCCAAGAATCTCCCCAAGCAGAGCCTCATCCATCACAAAATCTTTCCTATTAATCTTCAAGCAAATAGTGTCACCCACCACTATAAACAAGTCAACATAAAAACTGCGGGCCTCCTCATACACTTTGGGACTCTTGATGTCAAAAAGATGAGTTCACTTCTGGAAGTCACGGATTTCTACAAACTACCTTATTCCAGATAAATCAAGAATCGCAGAGTCAAACACTCTTCCCTATAGAACTTTCCGTTTCTTCAAGTTTGCTCTCCTCTCAAGGAGCTTAAAGCTTTTAATATAGTATAAATATTTAATTTTTTAATAAATGATAAATATTTCACTTTTGAGCTATGTCTAGAGAACTAGATTTTTATTCAAACATTTCCTCTTCCTTGGATTACCTTAGAAACTTGTCCTAATAATAATTCTTTTTTATTCCTATTTTATTTTACAAAAACAAATATGAGGAAAGGAAGTTAGGGTAACTCTTACTTGTTTTACCATAATTGACCATTATTCATAGGGAAGAAGACACTAAAAACTCCTTTTAAAAATTTAATGACCAAAATACTCCCTTTTTTTAAAAAAACAAATGACAAAATACGCTTATTTTGAACATTTTATTACGTGGATGCCCCCTACCTTCTTATTCCCAAGCTCCAACGTAAGGCCCTCTCTTGTTTTCTTTCTTTTCAATACAGTTTTTTGTTTATTCACTTTTTTTCTTTGTCTTTTTTACTTTTTAAATTTTTTTCCTTTTTTTATGGTTATTTTTTCACTTTGTTTTTTCTTTCTAATAAAATATTGCATTCTTGTTATGTGGATATTATTTTTGTTGCTTATAGTAATAATCATTCACTCTCTTTTACTTTCATTTTTCTTTTCTTAATGTATTATGATTTTTTGTTGTATTTCTTTCTTTTTAAATTTTGTTATTTTCAGTAAAATATCTTCGTCCAAAATATTTGGTATTACTTTTTTCAATTTTATTTTTGTAGTTATTTTTTCTTTTTTGTTCTTTATAGTAACAATATCTCCCTCTTTTTCACTCTTTTTGGTCTAATTTTTTATTTTATTTTTTCCTATATTTTTTGATTTTTCCTAATTTTATTCTTTAAAGTGAAATCTTTTCTCGTAAACATCTATAGCTGTTTCTGTTTTTTTTTTTTTTATCTTAATTTTTTGAGTTATTTTTCTGTAAAATTTCATTGTACCGCTACCCCTCTCTAAGTAAAGGTAAGCTTAAGGGGACCGCTTTTCTTTTTTGAGCCCGACACTGTTGTAGCCACGTGCTTTAATCCTCTGATCTACAAACCCTACCTCGTTCCAATTTTTCTAGTTGACAATATAACTCATGTTAAGATTATTATCGCTTTAGTCCACTTTTATTTTTGTTCTTGTTCTTTTTATGTAAATAATTGTGTTATAAAACTAGTATTGGAAGAACTTTTAGACAATCATTAATCAATTATAATTATCGAAAGTTACTATGTCACTAATGTTTTTTTGAATTTGTTATTTTATATTTGTAGATTTTTTTCAGTTTTGTAAGAAAATTTAGGATTGTTATAATAAAAACATTGTCACACTTTTTTACCTTTTTCAGTTCTTTATAATTAAATCGGTGAATTCGAGAATTTGGTATACTATATTAATAATGATATACCAATTATAGTATATCAAGAATATGAGATACTATGATTCAACAGTAATTATTGTATATCAATGTGTAGTATACCAAAATATTGGGTTTACCATTTAACATACTTAAATAAAGTATACTATGATTCAACACTAATCATAGTATAACAAAATATATTATACCAAGAATATTGCATATATTGTTTAACATACTCAAACAACGTATATCATGATTCAACATTAATCGTAGTATATATATGTATAGCATACCAACAATATTACGATTACAATGTTTGAGAATTTTTTTAAAACGACTCCGAACTTCCTGATATTCAATTCCGACCACACATACAAGTCATAAAATATTGTAATGACCCGGCCGGTCATATTAAGAGTAATAGCCCCGATCCCCTAATTACTGCTTTTTCTGTAACATTTTATGCTTATGTGACTTGCCGGAAGAATTTATCTTTTGGTTTCAGAGTGAAATGGGACACTTAGTCCATAAAACGAAAGCTTAAGTTTTAGGAATTTGGCCGTAGTTGGAACTGTGTGAAGACAGCTCTGAATGGAATTTTATCAGTTCTGTTAGCTCCGTTCGGTGATTTTGGACTTAGGAGCGCATCCGAATTGTGATTTGGAGGTCTGTAACTGAATTAGGCTTGAAATGGCAAAAGTTAAATTTATGGGAAGTTTGACCGGGGGTGGACTTTTTTATATCAGGGTCAAATTCTAATTCCAGAAGTTGGAGTAGGTCCGTAATGTCAATTATGACTTGTGTACAAAATTTGGGGACAATCGGAGGTGATTTGATAGGGTTCAACATCGGTGGTGGAAGTTTGAAGTTTTGAAGTTCATTAAGTTTGAATTGGGCGCGATTCGTGTTTTTATGGTTGTTTGATATGATTTGAGGGCTCGACTAAGTTCGTATGGTGTTTAGGACTTGTTGGTATATTTGGTTGAGGTCCCCTGGGCCTCACGTGGATTTCGGGTGGTTAACGGACTAGGATTGCACTTGTGAGGATTGCTGAAGCTGGGCATCACCTGGTGTAATCGCACCTGCGGAGTCCCCATTGCAGGTGCAAGCTCGCAGAAGCGAGCTAAGGAGCGCAGAAGTGGGATTTGAGGAACTGACCAGGAATCATAGGTGCGAGGGAAATACCGCATCTGTGAGCCCGCAGATGCACTTGATGGTCCGTAGAAACGGAGAGTGAGCTGGAAGGGGGAGACCGCGAAAGCGGACAGTGTTCACAGACGCGCACTCGCAGATACGGCCTTTTGATCGCAGAAGATGACCCATGTGTTTTAAGTAAAGTCCTCACCTACGATGGAAATTCCACAGGTGTGGCGCCGCAGGAGCGACTATGGGTTCGCAGGTGCGAGATCACTGGGCAGAAAAAGGGAAATTACGAGGGTTTGATCTCATTTGCACTTTGGGACTTTGAGAGCTTGGAGTGAGGTGATAATTTGAGGGATGTTCAGAGGAAACTATCAGGTAATGATTCTTAACTCGTTTTTGGTTATATTTCACTAATCTATCATTAATTTCATCATTTAATTAAGGTTTTGAGTTGAGAAATTTGGGGAAAAAGTGGGAATGTTCTTCAACTGAATTTTGGGGTTTTGATTGCGATTTTGATGTCGGATTTAAGTAATTTTGGTATGGGTGGACTCGTGGGTGAATGGGTGGTCATATTTTGTGACTATTATCCTATTTCGAGATGTAGGCCCGGGTCGACCTTTTGGGGCGAATTCCTAATTTCCTGCTAAAGTCTTGATTTCATTAATTAAACTAGCTTCTTATAGCTATATTTATGGTTTGTAATTGCTCTTGGCTAGATTTGGGCCATCCGGAGTCGGAAAGTCGAGGAAAAGGTATTCTTACTGATTGATTGAGTTTGGTTTGAGGTAAGTGACTTGCCTAACCTTGTGTGTGGAAATTCCCTTTAGGATTTGGTACTTTTGTTATACTTCTGTGATATGTGAGCGTCGTGTTACATCTTAATTGATTTATACTAGCATGTGTAGTTATCCTGATAGCCTAATATCGCATGTCTACATGTCTTAATTGCTTATTTGCAACCTGTACAGCATGCTTAGTTGATTTTCCGCTTTTCCTTGACTTGTATATAGTCTTAAACTGTAGGATTTCTTGCTGTAATTGTTGTTTCCATCAATTTCGAGCTGTGTGTTTACTTTTGGGACTACGAGGCGGTACTTCGGGAGATCCCCTGTTGCATATTTACTTTTGGAACTACGAGGTGGTACCTTAGGAGATCCCCTATCGCATATTTACTTTTGTGACTACGAGACGGTACCTCGTGAGATCCCCTGTCATATATTTACTTTTGGGACTACGAGGCAGTCCCTCGGGAGATCCCCCTGCATATTTACTTTTGGGACTACGAAGCAGTACCTCGGGAGATCCCCTGTTGAATATTTACTTTTGGGACTACGAGGCGGTATCTCGGAAGTGCCTATGTTGTTTATCCTTATGCGTTGTGCTGTTATCTTTCTGTAGTTTCTCCTCGTTAAATGTCCAGTCTCTTATTATAGTGCTATATTTTCAGCCTTAAATTATTATATACCAGTTGGGCCCTGACTTGACCTCGTCACTACTCTACCGAGATTAGGCTTGGCACTTACTAGGTCTCGTTGTGGTGTACTCATGCTACTCTTCTGCATATGTTTTGTGTGGAGATCCAGGTACCACCTATCAGCCCTGCTATTAGTTGAGAGTACTTGCTGCTTCTTCGGAGACTTCAAGGTATATTTGCCAGAGTCCGCAGAACTCGGAGTCCCCCTCTATCCTTTTGTGTTGCTTTCCTTATTTTTCCTAGACACTGAAGTATAGAGACAGATAGAACATCTCCTTAGAGCTTGTGACTCATGACTACCGGGTTTTGGAAATTGTGTATACTCGAGTGTTGGTTTACTTGTACACGTCGAACAATATTTTTCAGTTATATAGTTATCTGTTGAAGTTTAGTTGTTAAATTCTACTTTTATTTCAATTATTCCGCAAGTGTTAGGTTTACCTAGTCGTAGAGACTAGGTGCCGTCACGATGTCATACAGAGGGGGATTTGGGTCGTAACAAGTTGGTATCGGAGCTCTAGGTTCGTAGGTGTTATGAGTCACAAGCAGGTTTAGTATAGTCTCGCAGATCGGTACAGAGAGGTTTGTACTTATCTCCGGGAGGCTATGGAATTGTTAGAAAAATTTTACTTCCTTGATTCCTTGTCGTGTGAAATTGTTGACTTCGGAATTCTAAACTTCTGTCTTCTATTCTCTCACAGATAGTGAGGACGCGTACAGCCAGATCAGATAACCAGGCACCCCCGTCCCTACTAGAGCTGCGAGAGGCTGAGGGCAGGGTAGAGGCCGAGGACGTCCTAGTGGTGAAGCCAGAGCACCCGCACGAGATGCTACAGAGGAGCCACCAACAGCCCCAGTTGGAGCACATGCACCTGAGATTCCTGTTACTGTACCGGCTCTTCAGAAGAACCTGGCACAATTCCTGAGAATGTTCGGTACTCTAGCTCATGCAGGGTTGATTCCACTTGCTCCTATCGCATCCTAGGCAAGGGGATGAGCACAGACTCCCGCCTCCCATAACCCAGAGCAGCCGGTACAGGTCGATCAGGTTCCAGAGATCATACCGATATAGCCGGTAGCTCCAGTTCAGCCCGAGGTTAGGGCAGTAGTTTTTTAGGCGGAGCAGCTTAGGCTTGAGAGGTGCAAGAAGTACCAGCCTCCTACTTTCAGTGGCTTCCCATTAGAGGATGCCCAGGGTTTTCTTGAGGAGTGTCACCGTATCCTCCGTACTATGGGTGTAGCGGAGTCGAGTGTGGTTTCTTTAACTACGTTCCAACTTAGAGGAGCGACCTATCGGTGATGGCATGCTTATGAGTTAGGTATTCCGGTTGAGGCAGCTTCACTCACTTAGACCGAGTTCTGGGATATGTTCTTGAGGGAGTATGTTCCCCAGAGTCTTAGAAATACGTGGCGTGCAAAGTTTGAGAAGTTGCGCCAGGGTTCTATGACTGTGTTAGAGTATGCGGTTCACTTCAGTGATTTGGCTGGACATGCACCAGCCTAGGTTTCTATAGTTCAAGAGAGGGTCCGTCAATTTATCGAGAGGCTCAACCCCAGTATCAGACTTAGCATGAACTGAGAGTTGGAGATGGATATTTCTTACCAGCAGGTTGTGGGTATTGCTAGGAGATTGGAGGGCATGATGACTCGGGAGAAAGAGGAGAGAGAGGCCAAGAGGTCTCGAGAGTCTGGCACTTATAGTGGTACTCGTGCCCCAGTGGTAGATCGTCATGGTAGGGGCTATGTGAGTCACCCTGTTCATTCAGCACTTCCAGCCGCCAGTGGTATTCCGGCCATTCCTAGGCTCCAGGAGCCTTATTATGCACCGCCACTGTCTAGTGCACCTCCTGAACGGGGTACTTTCAGCGGTCAGTCCAGCCGACCTGGCCCGAGCTAGTCGCAGCATCCACGCCCTCAGAGAGCTTGTTTTAAGTGTGGCAACACTCGCCATATAGTGAGGGATTTCCCCAGACTTATGAGGGGTGCACCTCCACAGACTACTAAGGCACCGTGTGCTCCACGGAGTCCCCAAGCTATGATTATAGCACCAGATATCACCCCCACCTACTCAACCAACTCGAGGTGGAGGTAGGGCAGATAGAGGTCGCCCTAGAGGGGGAAGGCGGGCCAGATAATCTGCCATTCCTCCTCGTAGAAAGGCAGTTGCATCCGACTCTGTCATTACAAGTATTGTTCCAGTCTTTCATAGAGATGTGTCAATCTTATTTGATGCAGGCTCCAATTATTCCTATGTGTCCTCTTATTTTGCTCTCTATTTGGGAGTATCCCGTGATTCTTTGAGTTCTTATGTTTATGTGTCTACACCCGTGGGATATTCTATTATCATGGACCGTATGTATCGGTCGTGTTTGGTTGTTTTTAGTGGTTTTGAGACCATAGCTGATTTATTATTACTCAATATGGTAGATGTTGATATTATTTTGGGCATGGACTGGTTGTCACCCCATTATGCTATTCCTAATTGTCACTCTAAAATCGCGAGGCTGGCTAAGCCAGGATTACCACGGTTAGCGTAGAGAGGTACCTTAGATTACACTCCTAGCAGAGTTATTTCATTTCTAAAGGCTCAACGAATGGTTGAGAAGGGGTGTGACACATATCTAGCTTATGTGAGAGATGTCTGTATTGATACCCCTACCGTTGAGTCAATTCCGGTAGTGAGGAAGTTTCCAGATGTATTTCCAGCTGATCTTCCGGGCATGCCGCCCGACAGGGATTTCGATTTTGGTATTGATTTGTTGCCAGGCACTCAGCTCATCTCTATTCCTCCATATCGTATGGCTCCTCCTGAGTTGAAGGAGCAGTTACAGGAGTTGCTTGATAAGGGCTTCATTTGGCCCAGAGTGTCACCTTGGGGTGCTCCGGTCTTGTTTGTGAAGAAGAGGGATGGTTCTATGCGTATGTGCACTGATTATTGCTAGTTGAACAAAGTTACAGTGAATAACATGTATCTATTACCTCATATTGATGACCTATTTGATTAGTTATAGGGTTCCAGAGTGTTTTCCAAGATTGACTTGAGTTCAGGCTATCATCAGTTGAAGATTCGGGAGCCAGATATCCTAAAGGCTGCTTTCAGGACTCGGTATGGTCACTACGGGTTCCTTGTGATGTCATTTAGGCTGACCAACGCCCCAGCAGCATTCATGCACTTGATGCACAGTGTGTTTCGGCCCTTTCTTGACTCTTTTGTCATTGTGTTTATTGATGACATTCTATTGTACTCCCGGAGTCGGAAGGATCATGAGCAGCACCTGAGGACTGTGCTTCAGATCTTGAGGGAAAAACAACAACAACAACAACAATAACAACCCAGTAGAATCCCATTAATGGGGTCTGGGGAGGGTAGTGTGTACGCAGACCTTACCCCTACCCCGAAGGAGTAGAGAGGCTGTTTCCGAAAGACCATCGGCTCATAAGATAATATTAGTATCACAACAACACTCATAAGATAAATAGCAATACCATGAAATTCAGAAGAAAGATGCAAAGCAAAGGGAGAGGGGAGATAAAGGGAAGGGAGACAATATTAGTACCGCCACAACAATCATAAGAAAAATAAGAACACCGTGAAATCCAGAGGAAGGATGCAAAGCAAAAGCGATAGCTAGTAAATAGGACATACACTAAAAAGCGAAATAGTAAGTCACAATATTGGCACTAGCTATCTTAGACAAAACCCCTAAATGGATAGTCCCACAATAGTACGAAGTAAGGCACGACTCAACTACCTCCTAACCTACAACCCTAATACTCGACCTCCACATCTTCCTATCAAGTGTCATGTCCTCAGAAATCTGGAGCTTCGCCATATCCTGCCTGATCACCTCTCCCCAATACTTCTTAGGCCGCCCTCTACCTCTTCTCNCAATTCCGGTAGTGAGGAAGTTTCCAGATGTATTTCCAGCTGATCTTCCGGGCATGCCGCCCGACAGGGATTTCGATTTTGGTATTGATTTGTTGCCAGGCACTCAGCTCATCTCTATTCCTCCATATCGTATGGCTCCTCCTGAGTTGAAGGAGCAGTTACAGGAGTTGCTTGATAAGGGCTTCATTTGGCCCAGAGTGTCACCTTGGGGTGCTCCGGTCTTGTTTGTGAAGAAGAGGGATGGTTCTATGCGTATGTGCACTGATTATTGCTAGTTGAACAAAGTTACAGTGAATAACATGTATCTATTACCTCATATTGATGACCTATTTGATTAGTTATAGGGTTCCAGAGTGTTTTCCAAGATTGACTTGAGTTCAGGCTATCATCAGTTGAAGATTCGGGAGCCAGATATCCTAAAGGCTGCTTTCAGGACTCGGTATGGTCACTACGGGTTCCTTGTGATGTCATTTAGGCTGACCAACGCCCCAGCAGCATTCATGCACTTGATGCACAGTGTGTTTCGGCCCTTTCTTGACTCTTTTGTCATTGTGTTTATTGATGACATTCTATTGTACTCCCGGAGTCGGAAGGATCATGAGCAGCACCTGAGGACTGTGCTTCAGATCTTGAGGGAAAAACAACAACAACAACAACAATAACAACCCAGTAGAATCCCATTAATGGGGTCTGGGGAGGGTAGTATGTACGCAGACCTTACCCCTACCCCGAAGGAGTAGAGAGGCTGTTTCCGAAAGACCCTCGGCTCAAAAAAAAA
>AWOL01S0020685.1:167000-180236 GCA_000715115.1 Nicotiana otophora
TCTGGACCGGTCGCTCTGCCCCTACTCATCTTACGCATAGCTTCCACGACCTCCTCAACCTCGATACGCCTGCAGTACCCAAAGTCACGGTGACTCTCGGAATGCTCCAATTCACCTAGCACAATATCTCGATCCCCTTCTTCATTCAGAAGTTTATGAAAGTAAGTCTGCCATCTCATCTTAATCTGGGAATCTTCCATCAATACTCTACCATCTTCGTCCTTGATACATCTCACTTGGTCCAAAATTCTCAAAGTGTGAGTTTTGGCTAGATTCAGTGGCATTTTTGGGTCACGTAGTGTCGAGTGAAGGGATCAAGATAGATCCGAAGAAGGTTGAAGCAGTGCAGAGTTGGCCTAGACTATCCTCAGCTACGGAGATCCGGAGATTTCTTGGTTTGGCGGGGTACTACCGTCGATTTGTAGAGGGTTTCTCATCTATTGCAGCAGATATGACCAGGCTTACCCAGAAGGGTGCTCCGTTCAGGTGGACAGAGGAGTGTGAGGGGAGCTTCCAAAAACTCAAGAAAGCCTTGACTACGGCCCCAGTATTGGTATTGCCTATAGGTTCGCGGATTGGTCTTGGATTGGTGTTTGATGCAGGACAGTAGGGTAATTGCCTACGTGTCTAGACAACTGAAGGTGCATGAAAAGAACTATCTTGTCCACGACCTTGAGTTAGCAGCTATTGTTCATGCCTTGAATATTTGGCGGCACTATTTGTACGGTGTCCCTTGTGAGATCTACACCGATCATCGGAGTCTACAACATATGTTCAAATAGAAGGATCTTAACTTGCGTCAGCAGAGGTGGTTAAAGCTACTTAAGGATTATGATATCACTATTCTATACCATCCTGGGAAGGCCAATATGGTGGCCGATGCCTTGAGTTTCCGGTCGGAGAATTTGGGGAGCCTAGCATATCTACCAGCAGCAGATAGGCCATTGGCTTTGGATGTTCAGGCTTTGGCCAACCAGTTTGTTAGATTGGATATTTCTGAGCCGAGTCGAGTTTTGGCTTGTGTGGTTTCTCGGTCTTCTCGTTATGAGCGTATTAGGGAGCGTAGTATAATGACCCCCATTTGTTTTATCCTTAAGGACACGGTTCAGCACGATGATGCCAAGGAGGTCACTATCGGAGAAGATGGTGCTTTGAGGATGGAGGGCAGGCTATGTGTGCCTAATGTAGATGGTTTATGTGAGTTGATTCTTCAGGAGGCTCATAGTTCATGGTACTCTCTAAATTGCCAGCAGGTGAAGTATGAGCATCAGCGGCTAGGTGGTTTGCTTCAGAAGCTAGAGATTCCGGAGTGGAAATCGGAGCGGATCACTATGGATTTCGTTGTTGGGCTTCCACGGACTCAGAGAAAGTTTGATGCAGTTTGGGTGATTGTGGATAGGCTGACCAAGTCAGCTCATTTTATTCCGGTGATTACTACTTATTCTTTTGAGTAGCTGGCTCGAGTTTATATCCGCGAGATTGTCAGACTTTATGGTGTACCGATATGTATCATTTCTGACCGGGGTACGCAATTCATATCGCAATTTTGGAGAGCCATACAGTATGAGTTAGGTACTCGTGTTGAGTTTAGCACAACATTTCACCCTTAGACAGACGGGCAGTCCGAGCGCACTACTCAGATACTGGAGGATATGCTCCAGGCATGTGTGATGGAGTTTGGGGGTTCTTGGGATCAATTCTTGCCACTTGCGGAGTTTGTCTACAATAACAATTATCAGTCGAGCATTCAGATGGCACCGTATAAGGCTTTGTATGGTAGATGGTGTCGGTCTCCAGTGGGTTGGTTTGAGCAGGGCGATGCTAGGCTATTGGGTACAAACTTGGTTCAAGATGCTCTAGACAAGGTCAAGGTGATTCAGGATCGACTTCGTACAGCCCAGTCCAGACAAAAGAGTTATGCGGATCGGAGGCTTCACGATGTTGCATTCATGGTTGGGGAGCGGGCTTTGCTCCGAATTTTTCCCATGAAGGGTGTTATGAGGTTCGGAAAGAAGGGCAAGTTGAGCCCTAGGTATATCAGGCCTTTTGAGATTGTTGAGAGGGTTGGAGAGGTGGCTTAAAAACTTGTACTACCACCTAGTCTCTCTGCAGTTTATCTAGTGTTCCATGTTTCCATGCTCCGGAAGTATCACGTCGATCTGTCTCATGTGCTAGATTTCAGCTCAGTCCAGTTGGACAAGGATCAATATTATGTTTAGGAGCCAGTGGCTACCGTGGACAGGCTGGTTCGAAAGTTGAGGTCAAAGAACATTACTTCAGTGAAGGTTCAGTGGAGGGGTCAGCCGGTCGAGGAGGCAACTTGGGAGATCGAGCATGATGTGCACAACCGTTATCTTCATCTTTTCACCACTTTAGGTATGTCTCTATGCTCGTTCGAGGATGAATGATTGTTTTAAGAGGGGGAGGATGTAATGACCAGGTCGGTCGTTTTGAGAGTAATAGCCCCGACCCCCTAATTACTGCTTTCCATGTATCATTTTATGCTTATGTGACTTGCCAGGAGGATTTGTCTTTGGTTTCGAAGTGAAATGGGACACTTAGTCCCTAAAACGAAAGCTTATGTTTTAGGAATTTGACCGTAGTTGAAATTGTATGAAGACAGCTCCGGAATGGAGTTTCGTCGGTTTCGTTAGCTCCGTTGGGTGATTTTGGACTTAGAAGCACGTCCAGATTGTGATTTGGAGGTCCGTAACTGAATTAGGTTTGAAATGGAGAAAGTTGAATTTTCGGGAAGTTTGACAAGGAGTGGACTTTTTGATATCAGGTCGGATTTTGATTCTAGAAGATGGAGCAGGTCCGTAATGTCAATTATGACTTGTGTGCAACATTTGTGGTCAATCAGACGAGATTTGATAGGGTTCAGCATCGGCTGTGGAAGTTGAAGTTTTGAAGTTCATTAAGTTTGAATTGGGGTGCGATTCGTGTTTTTGTGGTTGTTTGATATGATTTGAGGGCTCAACTAAGTTTGTATGGTGTTTTAGGACTTGTTGGTATATTTAGTTGAGGACCTGGGGACCTCGGGTGGATTCTGGGTGGTTAATGGACTAGGATTGGACTTGTGAGGATTGTTGAAGCTGGCATCATCTGGTGTAATCGCACCTGCGGAGTCCCCATCGCATGTGCGAGCTCGTAGAAGCAAGCTAAGGAGCGCCGAAGTGGGATTTGAGGAACTCACAAGGAATCGCAGGTGCGAGGGAAATACCACATCTGCGAGCCCGCAGTTACGCTTGATGTTCCGTAGAAGCGGAGAGTGAGCTGGAAGGGGGAGTCCGCAGAAGAGGACAATGTTCGCAGGAGCGCACTCGCAGATGCGACCTTCTGATTTCAAAAGTGGACCCAGGTGTTTTAAGTCAAGTTTGCACCTACGATAGAAATTCCGCAGGTGCGGCATCGCAGGTGCGACTGTGGATCCGCAAGTGCGAGATCACTAGACAGAAAAGGGGAAATTACAAGGGTTTGATCTTATTTTCACTTTGGGATTTTGAGAGCTCGAATTGAGGCGCCAATTTGAGGGATTTTCAGAGGAAACTATCGGGTAATGATTCTTAACTCATTTTTGGTTATATTCCACTAATCTATCATTAATTTCATCATTTAATTAAGGTTTTGAGTTGAGAAATTTGGGGAAAGAGTGGGAATGTTCTTCAACCGAATTTTGGAGTTTTGATTGCGATTTTGGTTTGGATTTGAGTAATTTTGATATGGGTGGACTCGTGGTTGAATGAGTGTTTATATTTTATGACTTTTACCCAATTCCGAGACATGGGCCCGGGTCAACCTTTTGGGGCGAATTCCTAATTTTTTGCTAAAGTCTTGATTTCATTATGATACTTCTATGATATGTGAGCGTTGTGTACGCGAGGTGACGAGTGCGTATACGGGCTAATTATTATAAAACCCGATGTTTTATGAGAAGTAACCTGTTACATCTTAATTGAGTTATACCAGCATGTGTGGTTATGCTGTTAGCCTAATATCGCAATTATACGTGTCTTAATTGCTTATTTGAAACCTATATAGCATGCTTAGTTGTTTTCTTGCTTTTCCTTGACTTGTATTTAGTCCTAAATTGTAGGATTTCTTGCTGTAATTGTTGTTTCCATCGATTTCGAGTTGCGTGTTAACTTTTGGGACAATGAGGCGGTACCTCGGGAGATCTCCTATTGAATATTTACTTTTGGGACTACGAGGCGGTACCTCGGGAGATCCCCTGTCGCATATTTACTTTTGGGATTACAAGGGGTATCTCGAGAGATCCCCTGTCGCATATTTACTTTTGGGACTACGAGGTGGTACCTAGGGAGATCCCCTGTTGAGCCTTTACTTTTTTGACTACGAGACGGTATCTCGGGAGTGCCCATGTTGTTTATCCCTATGTGCTGTGCTATTATCTTTCTGTGGTTTCTCCTCGTTAAATGTCCAGCCTCTTATTACATTGCTATATTTTCTCCCTTATATTATTATATACCAGTAGGGCCCTGACCTGACCTCGCCACTACTATACCGAGGTTAGGCTTGGCACTCACTAGGTATCATTATAATGTACTCATTCCACTCTTCTGCATATGTTTTGTGTGCAGATCCAGGTACCACCTACCAGCCCCGCTATTAGTTGAGTGTACTTGTTGCTGCTTCAGAGACTTCAAGGTATATCTGCCAGCGTCCGCAAACCTCGGAGTCCCCCTCTATCCTTTTGTGTTGCTTTCCTTATTTTTCCTAGACATTGATGTATAGAGACAGATAGAATATATCCTTAGAGCTTGTGACTCGTGACTACCGGGTTTTGGGAATTGTGTATACTCGAGTGTTGGTTTACTTTTACATGTCGAACGACATTTTTCTATCATATAGTTATCTATTGAAGTTTAGTTGTTAAATGCTTATTTTATTTCACTTATTCTGCAAGTGTTAGGCTTACCTAGTCGTAGAGACTAGGTGCCGTCATGACGTCTTACGGAGGGGGATTTGGGTTGTGACAAACATGAAGTAAAGCTACTCGAGGCCTCAAACCGCCGAACGACATGTTAGAGCTCCAAATTACCGGTCGGGTCGTTACATTCTCCCCCACTTAAACATACATTCGTCCTCGAACGTGTAGTGAACTTCCCCAGAGTTGCCCCAAAATCAGTGTTCAACACCTTGTGCACCTACCCATGCCACCACAACCCAGTTGAGCACGTTAGCTCGAGCCAGACTGAAGATCCTCCCTTTTATTTAGTCAATAAGCCTTAGAACCAAATTCCAACCTCCGAATTTCTCTACAAGACCTGATTCTAACATACGAACACCGTATCAATCCCCGCACACTGAACCCACACAAGATCATGCACCCATGCTGACATCATATAATGCACCACATATCTCATTTGCCCATGGTAACCCCCTCCAAGCACTACAACTGCAAATTCACCGACCCGATGCCCGTAGTATACCTCATAACACATATAAGCTCGATTTCAATCCTTACAATACTGCAACGATGAAAGGGATGTTTAGGAACTCATAATCACCCGTCAAATCAATAACTTCGTGAGTCCTCAGCTCAACAAGAACTCTTGCCTCATTCTGAATTGAATAGTGACATTTTCACTCTAATATACCTTATATAAATCGGATTGCACTGATTTCAGGTCCAATAATCTCGACTCACCCAGTACAGCTGCTCGGGCAATAAGCTAACTCAAACACCACCAAAAATCTCATATGATGCCATCAATGTGCCAACAAGCTACAAACTCGAATATGATACCTAAGGAAAAATGAACTCTGGAAAAGAACTACTCGGCCCGCGTAACGAATAAAACGGTCGAACAGATACTATGAACCCTCCTCAGAAAATGAGGAACAAACTACACAAAAATAAGTATAGGGAACCGTGTTCAACATCTCACTGTTGCGGCATGCAACCCAATCCACACATGACACCATTGCGGCGTGTAACCCAATCTAGATATGACACCGTTGCGGCATGCAACCCGATCCAAGCAACATACCCATGGCGGCGTACCTCCCGATCCACACATAACAATAAATAAGGAAATAACCATTAAGCCATAATGCTTATACCTACAAAATACCCTAATATCGACCACAAGCACGCCAAGTGCAAAACTACAACCCTGGGGAGACGGATAGCGCCATGCGCTACAAAACTCGAGCTCGACTAAGGTGCAATAATGATAAGCTACACAAGACCACAACACACGTGCGAATAATCAGGTCATCTCATAACCCATATGACATAATAGAGTATTACAGATAATAGCTGATGACAAGAATAACACCCAACACCCGAAAACTCCTCCATAAGAAGTGTTATGCTGAATGAACACATCTAACCTAATCTGATGTAGAGCACACATCCACGTTAAGTCTGCTAGAGGACCGCAAGCCGATTCCGTTCATCCAATACTCGGCAACTAACCTTCCAAGGATCCACAATTCCCTATTCATGATACATAAGAACAGCTGTCAAATCCGGAACAAACTCCTACAGTCCACAACTAGAGGAATAGGGCACCTCTCAGTCATAACCTCTCCCTTTGGCGACAGTACCAAAATCTCCATACCTATTTTTAAATCTCTAACAATCGAATGACTAACACGTCACACATATATGATCTTCCCGTGGGATATACTCCCACAACCTTCCACACCAGGTAGTAAAATTTGAACATTAATGGCCATCGACCATGCTATTTCTATAATATTGGCCAAGCATCCGCATTTCAATACCCAACACTCCTACCACAAAACACACCATCCTCAGGCTGCCCGAAATTAGTGCCACCATACTCTGAACATTTGAAATCCTCCCCCGCTCCTCCGAGCTTGTGACATTCTCATTAACACCAAACTGTAACCTTGATCCTCAACTTCCAATTTCCATGCCGCTCACTGCACCTAACGTGCTGCTACGTGAGAATCCCAGAGATTCATCATAACCCCCGAGCTACTAGTAAAACAAAAACTTCATTGGCTAGAAACCTTTCACTAAACTCATTTCAGAAGAACCATTGCAACATGCAACTGAATTCCCATAACCGCAGAAAATACAAACATCAAGTCGTGGTCTAAACCGCCATAACTCTTCCGGGATCCATTTACACACAACAAGGCCATTAGAATCAAATACCTGCCAAATCAGTCAAATTATAGTGGCGGTCAAGCCCGCACATACAACCACTAATCACCTGTATAGATTAACATACCGAAGGAACTGATCATTGCCACAATCACGCTAATTCAAACCATTACTTACCGACCCAACTTCTTCCAATTTACTGTTGACTTGCCTTAGAAATAATAATAGCTCCACTCAAAACATAACGAACTCGATTAGCACTCATCCTGAGTGATCCAAATCACGAGACCACATCGTCTCAATACCCACGAACCATCTCATACCCTCCTTATGCGCACAATAGCATCTCCAACTGGTACACCCGTTGTGAAAGATATTCTATGAATCCGAAGCTATTTCCCCTTTCTTCAAATACTGCACCGTAGAACCGATGATAAAATAGAACACTCCAAGTCCCTTTCATAATCCACTGCAAAAACCCAATCTTAACCATACAATGGACCCGAAATCCTTAGGCACTACACTTTAATTCTTGAACCCACCAGGACCGTTGTTGAGAGTCACCCATTCTGACCTGGTCCCGAATATAACCAAACTCCAACGCTCTGCTAGCACATGAACACCCCCTCAAAGAAGCATCCGACTGAATTCTTTTCCTTGTACATCACATCCACAAGAAGCATAAACTCTGAGTCTTCCCAAAACTTGCACATGAACCGATAAGGCGAAATATAACACACATTCATCAAGTCCTTTACTCGAATCACCCCCGATGTTTTCTTTTCTTAGTCATAATTAGTCCACCAATGCACCGATTACCATAAACCGTACAAGTCGACAACCACGCGATCCAATCGTAGACGGTGGGCTCCCCCCACTTAGCTTTGAGTTACACGCACGTAAGTCTAGAATTCACAAAGATTCCCCCTTCACAATTACCATGATCTCGCACCGTCAACCCGCCAGATTTATCGTAGTCCCTTGTTATGATTTTCAGGAACATTCCAAATTATCAGCCACAATCGCATATTCGACATTCTACCTGGTAGTAAGTAGAACTATTCGTAGGAACTTCATCAAAATCACGCACCTACAAACCTACTCACAAGAGATAACCCACCTGTGGAATTCCATACTGACATCTTCCAACAACGTTGCACTGGGTACAACTACCACGAAATTAGTAAACCCTCCTGAGCCCATGCTCGTCCACCAGCTGTACAAGTTTGTTCATTCCCCGTTGACATCAACTGAAAGTCCGATAATACATTCCAAACTCGAAGTCACGTTGCATCTCAAAAACGATAATCAAGTCTTCACACCCCTCTTCATTTCAAGCAAACTCCTCTCTACCATGTTCAATCTTCCTCAGTACAGTAGCCACTAGCCCAAATACAATCCGTAGACCTAGTCACTGTCCACCATGATTCCCAAATTGCTCTAAACATTTCTCAAGACATGTGACTATCCTACCACAGAATCCCTATGCTACTCTGCCACTCTCACTTTGGTTAAACCATCTCCTTTAAGCAACTCCCAGACCTCTGCTTTTCATATTTGACCTGCTAGCAATTCAACCACCGCGAGATACCTCCCACCATGTCCTTCCTCAACCTTCGCTACCCAAATGTTACATCAAATCAAAATCCATCTCTGTAGCACCTGAACTAATAAATTGTTACCAACTCTAAGCCTCATCGAAGATCATCTCTCTCGAGCCATCAACATTCGAAACACCGATTCGATCTTGAAACCGCTACACACCGCCATCTCTGACAACCGCTTCATAAACAAGATTTCACCACACCCTGCCCTGAAGGAAAATCAAAGAAGACCATAACACCGGCGAACCTTAAGGTGTTCAAACAAGGATGACGACACCGTATCACAAATGAAAATTACACCACGCTCGAAAATATCAAGTCTTGTTACTCCATCAACCAAAGCCTGAACATTCATAGTCTGATTGCCTTTCCTCCGCTGGAATTAAATGTCGAACCTCTAAACTATGCCCTGAAAAATCCTCCCTCCGAGTCATTCACTGCCTCGACACATAAACAAACACCCTACCATTACACTAGCATTGTGGGATAACAACGCATGAACATCATAATAATATATCCATTGCCTCGAAACCATAGGAAATACAGATACTGAGTTGAAACGACAAAACACCCTTCCGCAAGACGACAATAATAGCCTGCCCGAATATGCATGGAGGAACATCCTACACCACGTATACAATACTACTAAAACTCCTCGATGCCCCCTTGATAATAAACGCTCCACGTCGCATAAGATTGAGTAGGAAAAAAATAGAGGAATAAGCTCCAATGGAATCAAACCGCATGAAAAAGAATCAAGAAGGGGAGTTCTCCTAACAGCCCTGTAGCCTCTCGAAGATAAGTACAAAAGTATCTATACCGATCCGCAAGAATGTACTAAACGTTCTATGATACCAAGCTGTCACGACCCTATTCCCACTTTAGGTCGTAATGGCACCCAACGTCGCCGTTAGGCAAGCCAACAGTGAACTATCGCATTAGTTATTCATTTTATTACTTTCGAAATCCTAAATTTTAATAAGGAAGGAAATTTACACTTTTAAATCCACTGAAACATACAAAATTAGTAGTTTATAAAAGAAATGAAAGGCGGTGATAATATACAAAACCATAAGCATCAATTAGTATATCCCAAAACCCGGTGTCACAAGTGCATGAGCATTTACTAAAAAGTACAATAATAATAAAACATATGTTTCAAATGTAAATAAGACAAGGTAAGGTAAATAGTATGATGGGGACTCTGTGGACTGCGATGCATAGCCTGGAATGCAGCTCACATAAAGTCTCCTCAACAACCGCGCATATGCGCCAGGATGATCACAGAATGAACCTATCAGATCCTGCACATTTAGTGCAGAAGTGTAGCATGAGTACGTAAATCAACATGTACCCAGTAAGTATCTAGCCTAGCCCCGAAGAAGTAGTGACGAGGAGTCGACATCGACACTTACTAATGGCTCAATAAATCAATATGGTAAATCATAAACAGATAAGAAGCACAACAATAGTAGTGAGGTAAATTTGTAAGTAACACAATCTTCCAAAATTTCTTTTAACGATATCAATCTCTCAATCTCGTATTCTATCTCAACAACTCAGAAATATCAAGTGCCAATATCAAACGAATAAGGAAATACCATATAAAGTACCGGGCGTCAGTGGAAGAGTAATCTAGTGAACATTCTGACTGCTAGCGATATAACACATGATTATGCCGAGGTCGTACGGCCCGATCCCAGAAAGATTATGATACTGCTGAGGCGAACTGCCCAATCCCATCATAACGTGTACACTGCCTAGGTTCGAGCGGCATGAACCATATATGCATCTATTATACTGCCGAGGCAAACGGCACACTCCCATAAGAGTGTGGTACATGATCCTGCCGAGGAGTTCGGCCCGCTCCACAAGAAAGGAAAGGAAATTATTAAATTGCGAGTCACACGCTTGCGATACAGTACATGAACACAAAGTGAGTATAACCTTTACTGATTCTCAAATAACTTGCCAACAACTCAAGGTGATAAGGATCAACCCAATATATATGTAATTTCTAAATCTAGTTCAATTACAATTTCAATTAATTAAGCTAGCAGAATAACTTCAAATAATTCAAATATTACATGACAAAGTCCTAGGTCTACCCGAACATAAACATACTTTAACTATTTACGGACTCTCGTCACCTTATGCGTACGTAGCACCCACAAATAGTAGCACATAAAGATCACGTCACCTAGGGGTAGTTTTTCCCCTCACAAGGTTAGACAATAGACTTACCTTAACGAAGTTAGACCGATATTAAAAATATCCTTCTCGCATGAAATAATCTTCGGACGACTCAAATCTAGCCAAATTAATTACATAACATCATTAAAATTTATTAGAACCGGATAATAAAATGTCGACTTTGAAGTTTACTTTAAAAAGTCAACCTGCGGCCCGTTGTGATGACCCAAAATGTCATATTTAAGTTAAATAAGTAATTTTGTATTCTAAGACCTTGAAAAGTACTATTTATCACTCATCGATAGTATATACAATTTTCCGGAAAGTTTTTATGAGAAAAATGAATTAAAATGTGAAATAGAGCTTTAAAACTCAACTCTATTGACATTGGTCAACATTTTGAGCAAACGGACTCGGATTAGTGTTTTGACAATTCCAATAGGTTCATATCGTGATTTGAGACTTGGGCATATGCCCGGAATCGAATTTCAAGGTCCCTAGCCCGAGACATAGAATTTTGATGAAAACTTAAAAGTTTGAAAGCTTAATAATTTTTAAGAAGTTACTGATGATGGAATTATTGACACCGGGTCCGTATTTTGGTTCTGGAGCCCGATATAGTTCCCCAATAATATTTATGACTTGTCTGCCAAATTTGATGAGAACCGGAGTTGATTTGATGTGATTCGGACGTCCGGTTGTGAAAATATAAGTTTTAAACTTTTCTTGAAAATTTCATTCGATTTAAGGTTCAATTCGTAGTTCTAGGTGTTATTTTGGTGATTTGATCGCGCGAACAAGTTCGTATGATATTTTAGAACTTGTGGACATATTTGGTTTGGAGCCCCGAGGGCTCGGGTGAGTTTCGAATGCTAAACGGGCTATTTCGGACTTAAGAAAGATGACAGATTTCTAGTGTTTTGTTGTAGAATTTTTATTCATCATGATCGCGTGAAGTCGTTTGCGATCGCGTAAGGCAAACAAAGAGGTCAGTCAAAGTTTCTCTTCATGTTCGCGAATTTCGGATTTTTATTCGAAAAATTAGTAAATTCATATGGAATTAATTCCTATGATTCATGTTGAATATATTGAATTGTGTGCGAATAGATTTGACGTTTTTGGAGACAAATTCAAAGGGAAAAGCTGTAGTCGAAGAATTAATTGGAATTTTCAAAGCGAGGTAAGTGTCATGGTTAACCTTGACTTGAGGGAATAGAACCCTTAAACTGAAAAATACATGTGAATGACGTATAGGCGAGGTGACGAGTGTCGATACACCGTCAAATTAATTGTTTGCATAATTACTTAAAAAATTATAAATTATTTTAAATCATAAATTAATTATTATAATAAATGTTTCTCTCATATTCTTTGTCAAATAATAATTCTTGAATTCATGCATTAATTGTTACATGCTATTTGAATTATGTGTCTAAATTGTTATTTGACATTTAACATATTAAATATTAAACTGCCTATTTTATCCATGATTTCCATAATAATTTGCTTTTTGTCATTGTTTGTTTCATAATTAAATCATAGTTATTGTATGCTTGTTGTCGTATAATTCCATATTAATTGTTGCATTTATTGGAAAAATTGATTCTATAAGAATTGGTAAATGAATATATTGGAGGATCGGGTAGCACGCCGCAACAGACTTATTAAAAGTCCATATTGGAGGATCGGGTTGCACACCGCAACAGACTTATTTAAAAAGTCCATATTGGAGGATCGGGTTGCACGCCGCAACAGACTTATTAAAAGTCCATATTGGAGGATCAGGTTGCATGCTGCAACAGACTTATAAAAAGTCAATGTTTGGAGGATCAGATTGCACGGCGCAATAGACTTATTTAAAAGTCAATATTGGGAGATCGGATTGCACGCCTCAATAGACTTATTTAAAAGTCAATATATATACTTGATTAAAAATAATTATATGAGAGGATTGAAAATTAATATATTGTGAGAGCGGGTTGCACGCTGCAACAGAATTGAATGTGAATATATTGTGAGAGCGGGTTACACGCTGCAACAGAATTGAATGTGAATATATTGTTAAAGCGGGTTGCTCGCTGCAACAGAATTGATGAAAATGATAATTGGTTATGACTGCTGAATTGGCTTCAATTATTATAAATGAGTTACCTGATTTATTTTTATTATTGTTGTTGTTACTAATATTGCGTACAGGTAATGTAAGTGTCTCGCCTTAGCCTCGTCACTACTTCGTCGAGGTTAGGCTCAACACTTACGAGTACATGGGGTCGGTTGTACTGATACTACACTCTGCACTTCTTGTGCGGATTTTGGAGTTGGTCCCAGCGATGC
>AWOL01S0020685.1:180572-200116 GCA_000715115.1 Nicotiana otophora
CGGATTTTGGAGTTGGTCCCAGCGGCGTACCATAGACTTGCTCGGATTTCAGCTACTCAGAGGAGACTTGAGGTATAACTGCACGACGTCCGCAGTTTTGAAATCCCCGTCTACTTTACTTTAGCTGTGTGTTGATTTGCAGACAACTTTATTTTATTTAGGCCCGTATTTGTATTATTCTAGAAGCTCGTGCACTTATGACACCAAATTCTGGGATGGTATTTAGACACCATTGTTTTTATGGATTATTCACTATATTTCAGACTTTACTTCTGCAATCGTTCTTTATTATTAATAAATTTACAAATTGTTTAAAAATTTGTTAATATTATTCTAACGTTGTCTTCCCTAGCAAGTGAAATGTTAGGCGCCATCACGGTACGAAGGTGGAAATTTTGGGTCGTGACAGTTGGTATCAAAGCACTAGGCTACATAAGTCTCACGAGTCATGAGCAAGTTTAGTAGAGTCTGAAGGATCGGTACGGAGACGTCTGTACTTATCTTCCAGAGGCTACAAAGTTTAGGAATAATTCTACTTCTTTCATACCTTATCGTGCGGCATTGATTTATCTTGAAACATATATCTCATATTCCTTTGTATCCATTCGTGTATGACATTGCGCACTCAGTATCAGTTGTGCGTCGATGGTTCGTGATGTCGCAGATGGACTACGAGAGAGCCAGAGATGCTCAACATTGCCTCAACGTGCGGTTCCAACTGAAGATGCAGATGTATTGAGAGATCAACCAGTGAATCATGTGAGGGGTGCTATAGACCTTGGCATCTGGTATATCTATACGAGCTGTGAAGGTTAATATTGTGGATCATCGGACGTGGTGAACTATGACATCGCGCCGAGTGGGGGAGTCCACTATCAATGGATGGATTGTGGGGTCATGTGTTATATCAGTTTTGGCCCAAAATGTTTATATGTGGTACTGAAAGGTTTCCCAAATATTTACACATGTTTAAGGCCTGAGATTTTGTAGAGGATAAGGTTAGTACTTGTGGTATGTCTGCCTACTTAATAATCCTATACTTCAGTACCAAAGGAGTTAGAGAAACAACTTTAAAAATACAGAATGTCTACTCAGCGTGGACGTCATGGTTGCTGATTTTGGGGTGCTTCAGAGGAAGTACAGTGGTTGACGAGATTCTGGACTATGTGATTCGTTCCAAGATTTGCCTGTATGGAGCTCTACTTTTGTGATCGTTGTGTATAACTAGGGGTAAGGGTTACCCCAAAGAAGATTCGAAGAGTATGTTAAGAAATGGGTCAGCTCAACAGTGTTGAGTCAGCATAACGAAAGAAAGAATTGGCCTTGGCAGAGATAATTCTCCACAGGTGACCGTGGCAAGCCTATGAAGAGGGCAGACCAGCCAATGCAACACCGCCCACTTGGCTCGGTTTTCAGAACGCTTTTGAAAGAGTGTATTTCCCGGACTCTTCGTAATGCGTGGCGCATAGTGTTTGAACGGTTGCGTCAGGTCACTAAGACGGTGTCATAATATGACATCAGGTTCAATAAGTTATCCCATCATATTCCTACTTTGCTTCCTACAACCAGAGAACGAGTCCACAGACTTATTGAAGGACCCAATTATAATTGTACAATTTGGTACGACTCGAGAGCTACAGGCTAATACTTCATTTTCGCTAGTGGTAGAAATTGCCAAGATATTAGAACATGTTCGGGATGGAAACTAAGGAGACCAAGACGTCTCGAGGTTCTGGGAGATTCAGTGGATTCTACTCTACAAGTATAAATCATTATGGCGGGGGATTGGAAAGTCGGCCAGTCCAGTCCGCACATCAAATTACCCGGAGTGCTACAGTAAGTTATTTTAATGCACCATCGACATGAGTTCCTACAAATGGTTATTCCAGTTATCTGGCACAGACTCAATATGAGCAGCCAAACCCACAAATGGGGTTGTTATGAATACGGTGATACCAGGCACATCATGAGAAAATTGTTCCAAACTTGGGAGAGATATATTTCATCAAAGTACTCAGGCTACGTGCCCCATTGCAGTTACCACACCACCCACACGATCAGTTATGGGTGGAGGACAGATGGCTAGAAGGTGTCTTAGAGATGGAGACCCAGTCGTTGTTATAATTGTTTTATGGTATGGCGGAGGTTGATACATCAGATGGTGTCATTACAGGCACTACATCGATTTAATATAAAGGAATAATTTCCTTAAGTTGATTCGGTTCTGAGTATCAAAACAAGTCCTCCTATTGTGCTCCACTTATGAGTGAGCTTCGTGATTGTATAATCTACTTATATGTTTACTCCTGTTGGGAGATTCTATGGAGATAACTACGCCTATCATTCCATGTTGGTCACTAATAAGAGCTGTGAGGCTAAAGGTGGCTTTCTATTACTCATATCTATAAGTTTTGATGTAATTTCCGGATAATTAATTACAAATGGTGAATTATATGCCCTACCGGTGTGGGGTTCATTATGTGTTGTGATTTTGTGTAACCGAAATTATTTAAAAGGAGAAAATGGAAATTTTTGATTGGCACGATGTGCATATTACTTGTGATTCAAAATTGAGGACGAGATCCTCTCATTTTAATATAAAATGTTATGTTTAAACCGGGCTACGAGCTGCGGCGGAAGTTATATAAGGACGAGATCCTTGTGAGGAAAATTCTTGTGTTTAAGTTCTCCCTTGTGAAATTAAAGTTGTACTATAGCAATAATAGAGAGTCATGCCCGTTAGGCCTAATTGAAATTCTCATATAAAATTCTCTGTGCATACTTGCCAAATTTGTGTTATAATTATTGAGTTTTAACCTACGAGATAGGTGCTCCCCCATGTTGCATTAAATGTGACTTGTTAATTCGGGTAAATAATTATGAGGTCTGGTTACCATCAGTTGAAGATTAGTGCATCTGATGTCCCTAAGATAAATTTTCGAACTTGGTATGGGCATTACGAATTTCTAGTGATGTCATTTGGGTTGACAAATTCCCCAGCAGCATTTATGGATTTAATGAATCAGGTGTTCAAGCCCTATTTGGATTCTTTTATGGTTGTATTCATTGATGATATCTCGATTTACTCCAGCAGTCGAGAGAAGCATGAGCAGCATCTTCGAAGTGTGCTTCATACATTGAGGAATAATCAATTATATGCCAAATTTTCAAAATGTGAGTTTTGATTAGACTCGGTTGCCTTTTTGGGGCATGTTGTATTGGCAGAAGGCATAAATATGGATCCTAAAAAGATTGTGGTTGTTCAGGATTGGCCTAGACCTACTTCAGTTACAGAGATTCGAAGTTTCCTTGATTTGGTAGGTTATTATCGTCGGTTCATGGAAGGGTTTTCATCTATAGCAAGCCTACTGACCAGACTGACCCAGAAAGGTGTCCCATTCATATGGTCAAATGAGTGTGAGTTGAGCTTTCAGAAGCTCAAGACTGCTTTGGCTATGGCGCCAGTACTGGTATTACCTACAGGTTCAGGATCGTATACAGTATATTGTGATGCATCTCACATTGGGCTTGGTGTAGTATTAATGGAACATGGAAAGATTATTGCATATGCGCCGCGGTAGTTGAAAGTTCACTAGAAGAATTATCATGTTCATGACTCAGAACTGGCAGCCATTATTCACGCGGTGAAGATTTGGAGGAATTACCTCTATGGTGTCTCGTGTGAGGTATTTACTAATCATCGTAGCCTTCAATATCTGTTCAAACAAAAAGATCTTAATTTGAGGCAGAGAAGATGGTTAGAGTTGTTGAAAGACCATGATATCACCATTTTGTATCACCCCGAAAAGGCCAATGTGGTGGTTGATGCTTTGAGTAGAAAGGCTATGAGTATGGGCAGTCTTGTGTATATTCCGGTTGGTGAGAGGCCATTAGCTGCAGATGTTCAGACTTTGGCTAATCAGTTCGTGAGGTTACATGTTTCAGAACCCAGTCAGGTTCTAGCTTGCACAGTCACTCGGTCTTCTTTATATGAGAGTATCAGAGAGAGGCAGTATGATGATCATCATTTACTTGTCCTTAGGAACACGGTGCGGCACGGTGATGCCAAACAGGTTGCTGTAGGGGGAGATGAAGTTCTGCGAATGTAGGGTCGTATTTGTGTGCCTAATGTTGATGGGCTTCATGAATTAATCCTTGAATAGGCACACAATTCTAGATATTCAACTCATCCAGGTACCGCCAAAATGTATCAAGAATGGCGGCAACATTATAAGTGGAGGAGAATGAAAAAAGATATAGTTGCATATGTAGCTCGATGTCTGAATTGTCAGCAAGTTAAGTACGAGCATCAGAGACCTGGTGGTTTGCTTCAGAAGTTAGAAATTCCTGAGTGGAAGTGGGAGTGTATCACTATGGATTTTGTTGTTGGGCTCCCATGGACTCAGAGAAAATTTGACGGAGTTTGGGTCATTGTGGACAGGTTGACCAAGTTAGCACATTTCATTCCAGTGGCAGTTACCTATTCTTCAGAGCGGTTAGCTAAAATTTACATTCGTGAGATTGTCCGCCTTCACGGTGTGCTCGTGTCGATTATTTCAAAACGGTGGGGATCAATTCTTGCCACTTGCTGAGTTTGCTTATAATAATAGCTACCAGTCAAGCATTCAGATGGCTCCATATAAGGCATTGTATGGAAGGCGATGTCGTTTGCCAGTTGGCTAGTTTGAACCGGGAGAGGCTCGGTTGTTGGATACCGATTTGGTACAAGATGCCTTGGATAAGGTCAAAGTTATTCAAGATCGACTTCGCACAGCTTAGTCTAGGCAAAAGAGTTATGCTGACCATAAATTTTGTGATATTGCATTCATGGTTGGAGAAAGAATATTACTTCAGGTTTCACCTACGAAAGGTGTAATGAGGTTCGGAAAGAAGGGCAAGTTAAGCCCTAGGTATATTGGACCCTTTGAAATTCTTGAAAGGGTGGGTGAAGTAGCCTAGAGTCTTGTATTACAACCTAGTTTATCATCGGTTCATCCAGTGTTCCACATGTCTATGCTCCCGCAATATCATGGTGATCCGTCCCATGTTTTAAATTTACGCTCAGTCCAATTGGACAAAGATTTGACTTATGAGGAGGAGTCGGTGGCTATTCTAGCCCGGCGGGTCCGATAGTTGAGGTCTAAGAGTTATCTTTCAGTTCGGGTGCAATGGAGAGGTCAGCTGATAGAGGCATCTACCCGGGTGTCCGAGTCAGACATGCAGAGTAAATATCCATACTTATTCACCAGCTCGGGTACTTTTCTAACTTCGTTCGAGGACGAAAGTGTGTTTTAGAGGTGGAGAATGTGATGACCCAAAAATTCATCTTTAAATTTAAAAAGTAATTCTATGTTCTACGACCTCGAAAAGCACTATTTATCCCTCCTCGACTTACGTGCACAGTCCGTATAATTTTCCTAAAAGTTTTTATGAGAAAAATGGATTAAAATATGAAATAGAGCTTTAAAACTCAACTGAGTTGACTTTGGTCAATATTTTAAGCAAACAGACTCAAATCAGTATTTTGACAATTTCGGTAGGTCCGTATCGTGATTTGGGACTTGGGCGTATGCCCGACATCGAATTCCGAGGTCTCTAGCCTGAGATATGGAATTTTGATGAAACATTAAAACTTTGAAAGCTTAATAATTTTTAAGAAGTTACTGATGTTGGATTTATTGGCACCGGGTCCATATTTTGGTTCGGGAGCCCGTATAAGTCCATTATAATATTTATGACTTGTCTTCCGAATTTGGTGAGAATCGGAGTTTATTTGACGTGATTCGGACGTCCAGTTATGAAAAATATAAGTCTTAAAGTTTTCTTGAAAATTTCATTCGATTTGGGGTTTAATTCGTAGTTCTAGGTGTTATTTTGGCGATTTCATCATGCGAACAAGTTCGTATGATATTTTAGGACTTGTGGGCATGTTTGGTTTGGAGCCCCGGGGGCTCGGGTGAGTTTCGGATGCTCAACGACCCATTTCGGACTTAAGAAAGATGACAGATTTCTGGTGTTTTGTTGCAGAAGTTTTACTCATCGCGATCGCGTGAAGTCGTTCGCGATCGCGTAAGGTAAACTGACAGGTCAGCCAAAGTTGCTCTTCGCGTTCGCGAATTTAAGGATTCGATCGTGTAGGGGTGTGAAGGGGTGCTTCGTGAACGCATAGACAAGGTCGCGTTCACGCAGAGTTAAAGAGGCTAAAGCTGAGCCACGCACTTACTCATCCCGACCGCGTGAGGTCGTTCGCGATCGCGTAAATCTGTGAGTCAAAGCATCGCGTTTGCATATAGTAAATTTCTGGGGCAGCAAAGTAGAGCTTCGCGATCGCGAGGCTATTCATGCGATCGCAATTAAGGAAAATTGGGCAGCCAAAAATGTGCTTCGCGATCGTGAAGCATTGTACGCGATCGCGTAGGGTAAAATTTGGGCAAACGGAACTTAAGTTCTGGAAAATAGGATTCGTCTTATTTTCAACCCTTTTCAATTTTTGAGCTCGGGTAAAGCGATTGTTGGGCGATTTTCACGGGAAAATATTGGGGTAAGTGTTCATTATCCTATATTGATTATATTTCATGATTCCATACTCATTTACATCATGAATCCGTGAATTTAGGGAAGAAAAATCAGATTTTTATAGAATCGTCCAAAAACGAAAATTTAAGATTTGAAGGTACATTTGATATCGGAATTGGATAATTTTTGTATGGTTGAACTCGTAGTGGAAGGGGTGTTAGGATTTCATGATTTTTTTCGGGATTTCAGACGTGGGTCCCACTGTCAAATATTTAAATGAATTTCGAATTTTTATCCGGAAAATTAGTAAATTCATATGGAATTAATTCCTATGATTCATATTGAATATATCGAATTGTTTGAGAATAGATTTGACGCTTTTGGAGACAAATTCAAAGGGAAAAGCTGTGGTCGAATAATTTATTAGAATTTGCAAAGCGAGGTAAGTGTCGTGGTTAACCTTGACTTGAGGGAATAGAATCCTTAAACTATTTGTTATGTGAAATGCATGTGAACGACGTATAGGCGAGGCGACGAGTGTCTATGTCGTCAGATTAATTATTTGCATAATTATTTGAAAAATTATAAATCGTTTTAAATCATTAATTAATTATTATAATAAATATTTCTCTCCTATTCTTTGTCAAATATTAATTCTTGAATTCCTGCATTAATTGTTACATGCTATTTGAATTATGTGTCTTAATTGTTATTTGACATTTAGCATATTAAATATTAAACTACCTATTTTCTCCTTGATTTCCATAATAATTTGCTATTTGTCATTGTTTGTTTCATAATTAAATCGTAATTATTATATGCTTGTTATCTTATAATTCTATATTAATTGCTGCATTTATTGGGGAAATTTCTTCTATAAGAATTGGTAAATGCATATATTGGAGGATCGGGTTGCACGCCGCAACAGACTTATTAAAAAGTCCATATTGAGGATCGGGTTGCACACTGCAACAGACTTATTTAAAAAGTCCATATTGAGGATCGAGTTGCACGCTGCAACAGACATAGTAAAAGTCCATATTGGAGGATCAGGTCGCACGCCGCAACAGACTTGTTAAAAGCTAATATTTGGGGGATCGGATTGCACGCCGCAATAGACGTATTTAAAAGTTAATATTGGGGGATTGGATTGCACGCCACAATAGACTTATTTAAAAGTCAATAGATATACTTGATTAAAAATAATTATATGAGAGGATTGAAAATGAATATATTGTGAGAGCGGGTTGCACGCTACAATAGAATTGAATGTGAATATATTGTGAGAGCGGCTTTCTCGCTCCAACATAATTGATGGAAATGATAATTGGTTATGACTACTGAGTTGGCTTTAATTATTATAAATGAGTTACCTTATTTGTTTTTATTATTGTTGTTGTTACTAATATTGCGCACATGTAATGTAAGTGACCCGCCTTAGCCTTGTCACTACTTCGTCGAGGTTAGTCTCAACATTTAGCAGTACATGGGGTCAGTGGTACTGATACAACACTCTGCACTTCTTGTGCGGATTTTGGAGTTGGTCCCAGCGGCGTACTATAGACTTGCTCGGATTTCAGCTACTCAGAGGAGACTTGAGGTATAACTGCACGATGTCCGCAGTTCTGAAATCCCTGTCTACTTTACTTTAGCTGTGTGTTTATTTGCAGACAGCTTTATTTTATTTAGGCCCATATTTGTATTATTCTAGAAGCTCGTGCACTTGTACACCAAATTCTGGGATGGCATTTAGACACCATTATTTTTATGGATTATTCACTATATTTCACACTTATCTTCCGCAATAGTTCTTTGTTATTAATAAATTTACGAATTGTTTAAGAATTTGTTAATATTATTCTAACATTGTCTTGCCTAGCAAGTGAATGTTAGGCGCCATCACGGTACGAAGATGAAATTTCGGGTCGTGACACCCGCATCTCGAATCCGGTGAAAATTCACTAAATCCAAACACACATTCCGATACGAGTTCAACCATACTAATTTTATCAAATTCCGATAATGAATCGACCTCCAAATCTTCATTTTTCATTTTTGAAAGATTTTGCCAAAAATCTCATTTTCTTCCACTTGACTCACTAATAATTGATGAATATAACGACGGAATCATGAAATATAATCACTTTCAGATATAGAACACTTACCCAAGTCAAATTCATGAAGAACTCCTCAAAATTGCAAAAACATCAAGCTCCAAAATCCAAAACGAAAATGAAAAAATGACCAAGTTTCGATCCTTAAGTCTTCCGCACAGGTTCGCATTTGCGAATGAACAGTAAACTCAAAAATAATTGTGTCGCATTTGCGAATGAACAGTGTTCTCAATTGCGAATGAACAATGTTTGCAATTGCGAATGAATAGTGCCTCACCAGAAACCAGAAAACCCAAACTTTTCCGAAATGATCCGAAACCACCCCGAAACTCATCCGGAACCTTTCGAACACAAACCATATATGAATTTCAATCATAAAACATTCCACGGACCTGATCTCGTACTCAAAACACTGTAAAGAGGTCATTTTGACTCGATATTGACCATGGTCAAACTCCAAATTTCTTAACTTTACTAGTCTCTCAACCAATGATCCAAAATACACCCAAGCCCCTCGGGACCCCGTCAAATCATACCAACAAGTCCTACAATATGATAAAAACTTAGTCGAGGCCTCAAATAACATCAAACAACATCGAAACTATGAATCATGTCTCGCATCAAATTATGAGTTATGAAATTTTCAAATTCTATAATTTGCGCCGAGGCGTACCAAATCAATCCGGAATGACATAGAATTTTGCACAAAAGTCATAAATGACATAATGGACATGTTCCAATTTTCGGAATCGAAATTCGAGCTCGATATCAACCAGGTCAACTTCCGGTCAAATTTATAAATATTTCAAAACTTCAACTATCCAAATTTTTGCCAAAATATGCCAAATTGTCCTACGGACTTCCAAATCCAGATCCAGACATACACCTAAGTCCGAAATTGCCATACGAAGCTATTGAAATCATAAACAATTCTATTTGGAGTCATTTTCTCAAAAGTCAAACCTTGATCAACTCTCCCAATTTAAAGCTTCTAAATTAAGAATTTCCCTTCCGAAATAAATTCGAACTTCCCAAAATTCAATTCCGGCCACACGTACAAGTCATAAAACATGAAGTGAAACTACTTGTGGCCTCAAACTGCCGAACGACACGCGAGAGCTCAAAATGACCGATCGGGTCGCTACATGTAATATACTAAGAATACTGAGAATACCATTTAACATACTCAAACAAAGTATACAATGATCCTATAGTGACACGCCCCAACCTTAGGGAGCGTGACTGGCACTTAATTGAGTTAATCCAGTCGAGCCAGCCTACGTGACATCAACCTTTTTATCCTTACTCATGTATGATTTACAATAACATAATTAGATCTTGATTTTAAATTAAATATATTTGGATCAATGGCCTAATATCCTTCTCTTGACTTGATACATAAATTTAAAAATAAATAAAAATACAGTAAATATAAATACATGATGAAATTTAAAACTTAAATACATGTCATGATCCAAAATCCCTCCTTAAGAGTCGTGATGTCACCTAGTCCCTAGGACTAGGTAAGCCTAAGACATAATGAGTTATTAACAGATCTAGACCAATTAGCCATTAAACATGAACCTGTAATTCAAATACATAACCAACAGCCATCAATAAATATATAACATCCCAAAACCGGCAGTACAAAGTCATAATCTTTTTTAAGAGTAGCTAGGAATATCAAATACATCCCTGTTTGGAATGGAAATAAACAGTAACAAGTAAAACTCCAGAAAGTGACTTCGAGGCCTGCGAATGCAACGACAAGTATATCTTGAAGCCTTCGTCGCAACTCAGAATCAACTAACTAATGATCGGCACGCTCCAAGCTACGTGGATCTACAAAAATGATATGTAGAAGTGTAGCATGAGTACACCACAACGGTACCCAATAAGTATCAAGACTAACCTCGGTGGAGTAGTGACGAAGTACAGTCGAGATACCTACTGGACATAATAACATGTGCAAGTATTAATATAAATTAACGAAGCAAAGATTATCAATATAAAGCTAAACATGGAAAGAACAACAATATAACAGTAGCAAATGGAAAGTAGAAGCAATAAATAGCAACAAGGAGTAAGCAGGTGATAACGCCGCAAAGTAATCAGAACACAGTTAGTACTAGTAAACCCAATTAAGGAAAACAAATGACAACCAAATAATCAACTGTTCTTTCACAAGGTTTACTCAAGAATCACCTTCAGTACTACACCTCATAATCTCAAGTCACGGGTCCCAAATCACGAATCATAATCACATGGCATCTCGTGCCCACGTTACCAATCTTAACCGCATGGACAACTCATGTGTTGCACGGACCACTCACATGCCAATACCATTAATACCTCAAATCTGCACGGACAACTCACGTGCCAATAGTAACAATACCTCATAGGTGCATGGAAAACTCGCGTGCCAACAGTACAATCCATGCACATAAGGCAGGTGTGCAATAATACATGTACATAATTAATAAATATCAAGATTCCTACTCCTAGACTAATATAGGTGACATGTTATGGTGTATGCTTGTGCAAGTGTACTATCATAGTTCAAGTCAACAAGTAAAATTAGAAACACCGAGTAGCACATTAGAAATAACACAACAAAACCTGCAATATGCATGACACGCACAAGAAGGTCACACCACCACACAAATATCATCAATAACAATGCCCCAAGCCATCACAAATTATCCCAACATAGCCTGCCTTGTCTTGCCGCGTGCACAATAGTAAAGTAAATGCACGCTTTATCTCGCCACACGCGCTTCAATAATTATCCGACCTTGTTTTTTTACATGCACAAACCTAACATATATATCCCGCCTTGTCACGCCGCATATGAAAATATCAATAATAACAATAGCACGGATAACTCACGTGCAAACACCCCGACAATCCTTTCAACAATCCTACATATGGCAAAAATATAACAACACAATATAACAACTCGCATCACATGTGCCCATATGCCACAACATTTCTATAACAACAATTCTAGTACCACAACCACACATAACTCACGGCTCAACAACACTGAGTATAACAACAATAATAACATGGGAGTAGGACAAGTAGATCCACACAATAATTACAATAATACAATGAAACGGAAGAATAAGCTCAACAATGAAAGAGAAAACAAGTAATAATGACTCTAAATGAGAATAACTCAATAATGAGAGAGATAACATGTAACAATGACTTCAAATAAGAATAAATCAATAACGGCAGAGATAACATGTAACAATGACTTCAAATAACAATAAACCAACAATGAAAGAGATGCCATGACAATAAAAGAGGCGACAACTTCAATTAAATCATATAAGAGTATTATTGACAATAAAAGATAGAACATGTACTAACAACTTCAAATAAATCATATAAGAGTAAATCTAACAATAGAGGATATAACATGATAAGGTAACTTCAATTTAATGTACATAAAAAACCTAAGAGTCTAAACAGGTCAAATTTTCACATATAAGGTCGTGACACACTCGTAACCTCGTATACACGTCTTCCACGTAATTTAAATAGTGCAATCAAACCAATCCCTACGGGGTAGTTCACCCACACAATGTTAGGCAAGATACTTACCTCAACTAGGCCAAATCAAAACTCAAAGATAGCTTTTCCCTTATAATTCGCCTCTACACGGCTCAGATCTAACAAAAAATGACTTAATAACATCAACCAATGCAAGAGAAACCAATCACGATTAATAACGCTATGATCTTTACATAATTTTCCAAAAATCAAAAAAAGTCAATCCGGGTCCCGTCCTGTCAAAACGCGGGTCCAAAGGTAGGTCTTGACTATCCATAATCCCATGAGTCCATATATGTGTTTGTTTTAAAATCCGACTCCAATTCGACTATCAAATCTCAAATTTTTATTTTTCAAAAACATAGACAAAATTTTCCAAAATTTTACTTTCATTCTCACATATTTGATGTTAAATCTCATATAAAACTTTCTGCTTCTTCAAGTTTGCACTTCTCTCAAGGAGTTTCGTGCTTTTAATATAGTATAGATATGTAATTTTTTTAATAAATGATAAATATTTCAATTGTTAGCTATGTCTAGAGAATTAGATTCTTATTCTATCAATTTCCTCTTCCTTGGACTACCTTAGAAACTTTTCATAATAATAATTCTTTTTTATTCCTGTTTTATTTTACAAAAAGGAAAATATGAGGAAAGGAAGGTAGGGATAACTTTTATTTTTTTTAACCATAAATGACCATTATTTATAAGGAAGAAGACACTAAAAACGCCTTTTAAAATTTTAATGACCAAAATACTCCTTTTTTAAAAACAAATGACAAAATATGCTCATTTTGAACATTTTATTACGTGGATGCCCCCTACCTACTTATGCCTAAGCTCCAACCTAAGGCCCTCTCTTTTTTTCTTTCTTTTCCCTATAGATTTCTGTTTCACTTTCTTTCTGTGTCTTTTTACTTTTTAATTTGTTTCCTATTTTATTGTTATTTTTCACTTTGTTTTTTCTTTCTAATAAAATATTGCACTCTTGTTTTTGGGTATTATTTTTGTTTTTATAGTAATAATCACTCACTCTTTTTTACTCTCTTTTTTCTTTTCTTAATTTATTGTGGTTTTGTAACGACCTGACCCGTCCTTTTGAGCATTTGCATTCCGTTCAGCTATTTGAAGTCTTGAGCAGCATCATATGATGTATTATGATTTATGTGAATCATCGATTTTGGTTTTCAGGTTATTCAGAATTGATTTGGAGGAATGAATTACATGATTGAAGTTATAAATTGAAAGAGTTGACTGAGTTAGACTTTTTAGTATTTGACCCCAGATTGGAGTATTGATGGTTCCGTTAGGTTCGGATGGTGATTTTGGACTTAGGCGTATGCCCGGATTTGCATTTGGATATTTCTAGAAGGTTTCAGCACTAATTAGCGAAAGTTAGAAATTTGAAGGTTTGGAAAGCTCATAAGTTTGTCCGGAAGTTGACTTTGATGATATCATATTCGTATTGTAGTTTCGAGAAGTTGAATAGCTTCGTTATATTAGTTGGGACTTGTGTGCAAAATTTGAGTTCATTCTCAGTTGATTTGATATGTTTCGGCACAAGTTATGTAAGTTGAAAGTTCAAAAGTTCATTAAGTTTGATTTGAGGTACGATTCATCGTTTCAATATTGTTATGTATGATTTGAGGCCTCGAATAGGTCCGTGGTATGTTATGGGACTTATTCGTATATTCGGACGGGGTCCCGAGGGGCCCGGGTGAGTTACGGGTGTGTTATCAAATCATCTTTCATTCATGTATGATGGCTGGCCTTTTCTGGATCTAGCATGACCGCACCTACGGAGCCATGGGCGCAGGTGCGGAGCCACAAAAGCGGCAGTAGCATCACAGAAGCGGAGACTGTGCTCGGGGCAAGAGTCCGCAAATGCGGCGCATGAGGGCGCAGAAGCGAGAGGCAGTGCAGGGGCGTGAAGTTTGTTCGCACTTGCATTTGCGCAAAAGCGAAGATTTTTAGCAGGTGCGATGGGCTGGCAGTGCTCTTTCATAGGAGCGAGATTTTTGGTCGCACGCAAGAGTCCGTAGAAGCGGAAATTGGTTCGCAAATGCAAACGATGCTGGGCAGAAGCTATATTATCGAGGGTTGGTTGTTTTATTCTCATTTTTGAGACTTAAAGCTCCGTTTTAGGCGACTTTAGAGAGGAAGTTTACCACACGAATTGGGGTAAGTATGCTTAACTCGATTTTGATTATATTGCACGAATCTATACTCGTTTTTGGCTTTTGATTGATGATTTAAAAGAGAAATTGGGGGGTTTTTTCTAAAGTTTCATAGAGTGAATTTTTGAGTTTTGAACATCGATTCTGAGTCGGATTTGAGTGAAACTAGTATGGTTGGACTCGTAATTAAATGAGTTGTCGGATTTATCAGTTTCATTGGGTTCCGAGGCGTGGGCCCGGGTTTGAAAATTTTAGTTGACTTTGGGCTTTTGATTAAAGATTCAACCTTTATCGATTGGAATTATTTCCTTAGGTATTATTTGATGTATTTGAGTTGCTTTTGGCTAGTTTTAATCCGTTCAGAGGTCAGTACGAGCGAGATGGCATTTTTGAAGTATCGTTTAGCTTGCTCGGTATTGGATTTGGCTTGTTACAAGTAAGTAACACTTCTAAACTTGGTGTTGGGGGTATAAAACCCCGAATTACGTGTTATATGATTAATGTTGAGGTGATGCGCATGATAGGTGACGGGCGTGTGGGCGTGCACCGTGTGAATTGTGATTTAGTCGATTCCATGAAAATGTGTAGCTATCTTATCTGAACATTTTTACTAAACTCTATGTGTTATAGCACTTGAGCTGTAATCCATGTTAGAAACTATATCTAGGCAATATGCTTATCCTGTTGGGACCTACTGAGGTCATTTCTGATGTCTAGTTATTTGCTTACATTGCAATTACATACTCAGTCATACTCATTCATTTGCATATCATATCTTAATCTCTGTTGCTATTTATTGATACACCATATCATCATTTTGGGCTGATTTTTCATGACATTGTGATTCCGAGAGACTAGTGTCATGACCCAAAACTAACTCGGTCGTGATGGCGCCTATAGTGGAACTAGGCAAGTCGACTCATTTCCAAAACAAACCGATATTTTATTTCAAAGATAATTCCAAGGTTATTTAAAATAAAACCTCCATTTAAAAGAGTTCAAATCAAGGAAAAAAACAGAATTTGCAGAAAAGAAAAGCCCGACATCTGGGTGTCACTAGTCATGAGCATCTACTATAATCTATCTAATAATATCAAGGCTAACTTATCCTGAAAAAATAGCTAAATACAACTAGAGGAAGATAAGAGGGAGAAGAGCAGGGGTTGCGATCGCTAAATAATTACCTTACTATCACCGAGAAAACCTACAACCAGAACACTCAATAACCACTACCGTGTCTGGCTACACCTGAATCTGCACACAAGGTGCAGGGAGTAACGCGAGTACGCCAACTCAGTAAGTAACAATAATAAATAAAGACTGAGCAGTAGTGACAAGCAATAAAGCATATAACGTTCATATCATGAAATCTCAGTAAAGTACAACATGCTTAAAAATCAGTATTTGAATCAAATCGTCTCGTTTAAACCCGATTCCGGTAAATAAAGATATTTTTCCAACAGTTTTTCAAACAAAGGTTCAGCAAATGTGAGTAACAATGATGAAATCATAAACAGCCCCTCGGGCATACCTCAAAATCACTCTTGCCACTCGGGCATACCTCACAATCACTCGACACTCAGCACTCGGCACTCAGCACTCGCACTCAGTAGGTACATGCGCTCACTGGGGGTGTGTACAGACTCCGGAGGGGATCCTTCATCCCAAGTGCTATAATGTGCACGGACAACTCACGTGCGATAATAATAAAGTATGCTGCAGGCGGGCAGCCCAGATCCACATTCATCCTCACAAATCAGGCCCTCGGCCTCACTCAGTCACAAGTATGCTGCAGGCGGGCAGCCCCGATCCACACTCATCCTCACTAATCAGGCCCTCGGCCTCACTCAGTCACAAGTATGCTGCAGGCGGGCAGCCCCGATCCACACTCATCCTCACTAATCAGGCCCTCGGCCTCACTCAGTCACAAGTATGCTGCAGGCGGGCAGCCCCGATCCACACTCATCCTCACTAATCAGGCCCTCGGCCTCACTCAGTCACAAGTATGCTGCAGGCGGGCAGCCCCGATCCACACTCATCCTCACTAATCAGGCCCTCGGCCTCACTCAGTCACAAGTATGCTGCAGGCGGGCAGCCCCGATCCACACTCATCCTCACTAATCAGGCCCTCGGCCTCACTCAGTCATAAATATTTCAATCCACTCGGGCATTTCAGTAAAACAGGGCATTCAGCCCAAAACATTTATATGCATAAAATAGTCATAAAACTGAGTTATGAGGTAAACAAGGATAAACATGACTGAGCATAGATTTGCAATCGAAAACAATGGGAGGATGGTAAGAAACAGCCCATAAGGGTCCAAACAACATTGGCGCTAGGCCCAAACATGGCATTCAGCCCAATTTACAGAAATTCTTTCTAAAACATATAAGTATCAAATGGTTTCAACAAGTATGCAACTTTACAGTTGCTACGGGACGGACCAAGTCACAAATCCCCAACAGTGCACGCCCACATGCCAGTCACCTAGCATGTGCATCACTTCAAAATAGTAGAATGATACTACATCCGAGGTTTCATACCCTCAGGACTAGATTTACAATCGTTACTTACCTTAAACCGGTCAAATCTCTACCTCGTAATGCTCTTGCCTCTGGATTCGGCCTCCAAATACTCCAAATATATTCACAATCAGTATAATACCATCAATATACGCTAATGGAATGAATTCCACAAAAAAAGCTTCAAAATTAGACCAAAACCCGAAATTGGCTCAAAATCGCCTGTGGGGCCCACGTCTCGGAATCCGACAAAATTTACAAAATCTAAAATTCCTTTCAACCACGAGTCTACCCATACCAAGTTTACAAAAATCCGACCTCAACTCGACCCTCAAATGTATAAATCTTATTTCCAAATTTCTAAGTTCTAATCTCCGATTTACACCTCAAAATCATGTAATCTAGTCGGATTATTCGATGATAATTCAATATTATGAAGTAGAAATGATAACAAGGGACTTACCTCAAGTTTTTCCTTGAACCTATACCAAAACCTGGCTCTCCTCAAGCTCCAATTTGTCAAAAATAGCGAATGGGACGAAGTCCCTGTTTTTATAATTCTGCCCAGACATACTCGGTCTTTGATCGAGGTCCTCGATCCTGGCCCTAGATCTTGGACCTCAATCCTGGGCCTCGATCTTGGTCCTCGATCCTGGGCCTCGATACTGGCCCTCGATCCTGGGCCTTCAATCCTGATTCTCGGTCCTAGGCCTTCGATAATGCCTTCGATCCTGGCCTTCGACCGTGACCCTCGACCCTGGGCTCGATCATATCTTCGATCGCGGCCCTCGATTCTGGGCTCGATCATGTCTTCGATCGTGCCCCTCGATTATGGGCTCAATCGTGTCTCCGATCGTGGCCCTCGATTCCCGGCACGATCACTGGGAGATTGCTGGGCTCGATCGCTGGGAGATTGCTGGCAGAAGAAATTTCCAACAAAAGGAAATTACAGCAGCTATTGTAGTTCAATTTTTGATCCGTTAACCATCTGCAACTCACCTAAGGCCCTCAGGACCTCAACCAAATATACCAACAAATCCTAAAACATCATATGAACTTAGTTGAATCCTCAAATCACCTCAAACAACGCTAAAACCATGAATTACACCTCAATTCAAGCCTAATGAACTTTAAAATTTCTAATTTCTACAAACAACTCCGGAACCTATCAAATCACGTCCGATTGACCTCAAATTTTGCACACAAGTCATAAATGACATGAGAGAGTTATTCCAATTTTTAGAATCGGATTCCGACTTCGATATCAAAAAGTCAACCCCCGGTCAAACTTCTCAAAAATAAAACTTTCGGCATTTCAAGCCTAATTCCTCTACGAACTTCCAAATAATATTCCGGATATGCCCTAAGCCTAAAATCACCATACGGAGCTATTAACATTATCAAAATTCAAATCCGAGGTCGTTTACACATAGGTTCATATCCGGTCCACTTTTCTAACTTAAAATTTTTAATTATGAGACTAAGTGTCTCATTTCGCTCTGAGTTCCTTTCAGACCCGAACCAACTAACCCGATATAACATAATATAGTTGAATAACACAATAAAAAAAGTAGAAATGGGAAAAACGGGGCTATAACTCTCGAAACAACCGGACGGGTCATTACAACTGGAGAGATTGATGACTGAGTGAGGCCGAGGACCTATTTTGAGTGATTTTTATGTGATCGGGATGCACGGCGCAACAACCTTTATTGATTCATGCCAGGATTTGACTTATTATAGCACTTGGACTGGATTGGCACCACCGGAGTCTGCACATCCACAGTGGGCGCAATTGCTATGGATATTTGGGCTGGATTTGCCCTGGATTCATTTGCATTGGGCTAGTTCTTCCATGGATTCATTTACATTGGGTTGGATCAGCCCTCGATTTATTTATGTTTGGGCTGGATCTGCCCTATACTGTACTGAGTGACTGAGTGTGCTTAGTATTGATTATGGTGAGTGAGAATACGAGCCAGTGAGATTGAGTACTCTGAGAGTGTGAGTACATGAGTTCATAACTGAGGTGCATTGCATGTGACATGCATACTTGAGACACAGGCATAGAGATGCATTTCCTTATACTACCCGATTTTGGTAACATTCATGATTTCACTTGCATATTGGCATGTAGATATAGAGATGTACTTTCCTCATGCTATCTAAAAAAGAAATATCTTAATTATTGTTGAAATATATTTGGGGAAAAATTACACCTTTCAGATATTTCTCATATCTCTGGTGATTTGGTGAAAAGAACTAAGTTTTACTGACATCTTTGAAAAACATGCCTATTTTTCCGTAACTGTGAACGAATTGACTATCGTACCTCAGAATTATTTCTTGTACCATTTTTATTATATTGTTATGAACTATTATTGGCTACTGGCATTGGACTCCGACCCTTATTCCAGATAGTCACTATTTTCAACCTAAGGTTAGGTTTGTTACTTATTAAGTACATGGGGTCGGTGGATGTGCGGGCACACTAGGATAGATAAGATTAGGAATGATGATATTCGGGAGAAGGTGCATGTGGCTCCCATTGATGACAAGATGCGGGAAGCGAGGCTTAGATGGTTCGGACATGTTCAGAGGAGAAGCCCAGATGCTCCGGTACGGAGGTGTGAGCAGCTAGTGGTGGAAGGCA
>AWOL01S0020685.1:201400-242189 GCA_000715115.1 Nicotiana otophora
TTTTTAATTTTATTATTATTATTATTATTATTTTTTTAAGCCGAGGGTCTTTCGGAAACAGCCTCTCTACTCCTTCGGGGTAGGGGTAAGGCCTGCGTACATACTACCCTCCCCAGACCCCATTAATGGGATTCTACTGGGTTGTTGTTGTTGTTGTTGTTGTAAGTACATGGGGTCGGTTGAACTCATACTACACTTCTGCACCTTGCGTGCAGATGTTGGATGTTGATGTTGCTGCGTATAGCGAGAGCTGGATTTGAAGATATACCCGCATTCCGGTCATAGCTGCCTCTTGATCTTGGTAGCTTTAGAATTTTAATCTATTTATGTATATTTCAAACAGATAATGTATTTTATTTCATACCAGCTTTGTAAATTCTAAATCTTAGAAGCTCATGATTTGTACTACCAGTCCTTGAGATTTTAAGTTCAGTTATTTCATCATTATTGTCTCATCAAATTTTATTGGAATTGATTTATTGTTAATTGGCTTACCTGGTGGGTTGGGTTAGGTGCCATCACGACTAGGTGAATTTTGGGCTGTGACAGATTTTTTGGTGTATTTCTTTCTTTCTAATTTTTGTTATTTTCAGTAAAATATCTTCATAATATTTGGTATTAATTGTTTTCAATTTTGCTTTTATTGTTTTTAGTTATTTTTCCCTTTTTTGTGCTTTATAGTAATAATCCCTCCCTCTTTTTCACTTTTTTGTCTAATTTTTTATTTTATGTTTTGCTATATTTTTTAAATGTTCTTAATTTTATTCTTTAAAGTAAAATCTTTTCTCGAAGACATCTATCGCTTTTTTTATTATTATTTTTATCTTAATTTTTCAGTAAACTTTCATGGTACTGCTACCCTTTTCTAAGTAAAGATAAGATTAAGGAGACCGCTTTACTTGTTTGAGTCGGTATTATTTGAGCCCGGTACTATGGTTAGTAGCCACGTGCTTTAATCCTCTGAGCTACAAACCCCACCTCGTGCCAGTTTTTCTGGATGACAATATGACTTCCATCAACATTATTATCACTTTAATCCACTTTTATTTTTGTTCTTGTTCTTTCTATGTAAATAATTATGTCCTAAAATTAGTATTAAAATAATTTTTATACAATCATTAATCAATTATAATTACCGAGAGTTACTACATCACTCATATGTTTTTGAATTTTTTATTTTATATTTGTAGATTTTTTTCAATTTTGTAAGAAAATTAAGGATTTTTATAATAAAAACTTTGTCACTCTTTTTTTTACCTTTTTAGCTCTTTATAGTTAAATCAACGAATTCGAGAATTTGGTATACTATACTAATCATGATATACAAATTATAGTATATCAAGAATATGAGATACTATGATTCAACAGTAATTATGGTATATCAAGGTGTAGTATATCTAAATATTGGGTTTACCATTTACCATACTCAAATAAAGTATACTATGATTCAACACTAATCATAGTATAACAAAGTATATTGTACCAGAAATATTGCGTATACTGTTTAACATACTCAAATAACGTATATCATGATTCAACATTAATCGTGGTATACATATATATAATATACCAAGAATATTAGGAATAACATAATTCAACAGTAATTATGGTATACCAATTTTGTAACATACCAAGAATACTCGGAATACCATTTAACATATTCAAACAAAGTATACAATGATTCTATAATGACACACCCCAACCTTGGGGAACGTGATTGGCACTTAACTGAGTTAATCCAGTTAAGCCAGCCTGCGTGACATCAACCTTTTTATGCTTACTCATGTATGCTTTACAATAACAAAATTAGATCTTGTTGATTTGAGGTTATTCCGGGTTGATTTGATATGATTCGGCGCAAGTTGTAGAAGTTGAAAGTTCATAGGTTTATTAATTTCAATTTGAGGTGTAATTCGTAGTTTTGATGTTGTTTGATGTGATTTGAGACCTCAAGTAGTTCCACGTTATGTTACAGAACTTGTTGGTATGTTCGGACGGGGTCCCGAGGGACTATGGTGAGTTTCGGGGTAGTTTCGGATCATTTCTAGGCCATTTTTAATTATTGGTTTTTGGTCACAGGGGTATGCACCGCGATCGCGGACTTTGGGTCGCATTCGCGAAGAGAAAATTTGATGTTTGGGAACTGTGAATCGCGATCGCGGAAGCATTCTCGCGATCGCGTGGAGGAAATTCTGCTTTTAGTGACCCAACTTTGGAAGCTTATATCTTACAATCTTTAAGGAATTTCGAGATGATCTAAAATTAAAAGTTGTAGCCCTTTGAGTCTAGTTTTAAAAAATGAAACTGTTTGTCATTTAAAATTTTGTACAAAAGTTATGGCTGTTACACGACAGATTGTGTGAGAAGAGTTTGGGAAGGGTAATGGAAATTTGTTCATCGCGATTGCGGGGAAATGGCCGCGAACGCGAAGGGTAAAATTTATGCTGGAAAAGTTTTGAATCGCGATCATGAGGTTGGTGACCGCGATCGTGAAGGGTACCTCTGGAACAATGTTTAAGGTGCTCTATTTCGAAGGTCTTGGTCATTTTATCATATTTTGAGCTATGGAGCTCAGATTTGGATGATTTTGAAGGGAATTTTCACATTTTCTATTCGGGTAAGTGTTCTTTATCTGGATTTAATTTTATTTTGTGATTCCCTTCTTATTTGTTATCATTAAATTAGTGGTTTAAGTTGGGGAACAATGGGAATTTTGTGAAAACTTTCAAAAATATAAAATGATGATTTGAAGGACGAGTTTATGTCGGAATTGGATAATTTTGGTATGGTTGGACTCGTATTGGAATGGGTGTTCGGATTTTGTGTATTTTGTCGGGTTTCGAGGTGCGGGCCCGGGGTTGAATTTTTAGTTTTTATTAAAGATCAAAACTTTATTATCTGAAATTGTTTTCTATGATTTTTATTTATCATATTAAGTTATTTTGGCTATATTGGAGCCGTCTGGAGGTTATTTTATACGAGAAGGTCATTTTAGAGTATCAATTTAGATTTTTTGAGGTAAGTATCTTGCCTAACTTTGTGTGGGGGAACTACCCCTTGGGATTTGAGTCGTTTGTGCTATTTGTGTCATGTAAAAGCCGTGTACGCGAGGTGACGAGTATGTACTCGGGCTTATATGTGAAACATTGACCGGCTTAGACTCTTAGGCTTCTTTCATATACTTATTTGGAATTGTTAGCACATGTTATATATATTATTCGTCATGTCTACTGTCACATGCTTTATTCAAAGTTGTCGTTACACATCACATTCTTTACTTGTTGAGTTTGCTCTTATATGCTTTTATTTGAAGTTGTTATCACTTTTATCATTATGTGATTTCTTTTATTGTGGCGTTACTCTTAGTTGAAATTGTTATTACATGATATCCTTTTGTTGTCGAGTTATTCTCATGCATTTAGACGTAGTTCTAGTTCGTTCCATTTCTTTCATTGTTAGCCTATTCATACACTAGAATTCGAAATTTTCCATTTCATAGAAATACTTTCACTATTGAGTTTATCCTTAAACAATTAATTGGGATTGAGGTTATCAAAAATCATTATTCTATTTTAATTGAAGTTGTGTTTAAAGGGGTTTTGTTCCTTGTTGAGTTACTTTCTGTTCATTTTGTTGTTATTGAGATTCAACACACATTGTGTTGAGTCGTGGGCTATTTGTTGTGAAAATATTGATATTTGTTGGATCTTTGTAAAGGTTGTGGCCTATGGGCACTTGTGATACGAGTTGATATGTCGTGTTATTGTGATGTTAGCATGTGGATTGTTGTGTGGTTTTGTTGTTGTTATGCGGAGTATAAGGGTGGCATTTCACCATTTTTTTATGCGGGGCATAAGGGTGGCATCTCATTATTGTTGAATGTACGGAGTGATATAGGTGGCTATTGTGTTATTGTCTGAGCGAAGCGATAAGGATGGCTATTATACAGAATGATACACGTGGTTCTCAGAGTGATACGGGTGGCTAATGATATTGTCAGGGCGGAGCGATAAGCGTCACAATTATACGGAGTGATACGGGTGGCTATCAAAGTGATATGGGTGGCTAATGATATTGTCAGGGCGGAGTGATACGGGTGACTATCGGAGAGATAAGGGTGGAAATGTGAGGGATGATGTGTGATGGCTTGGGGACATTGTGTTGGTAATTTTCATGTGATGGTGTGTTTTTCCTTGTGTATGTCATACACCTTACGTGATTTGTTGTGTTGCTTCGATGAGCTACTCGATGTCTTTGATATTACTTGTTGACTTGGGCTACAGTAGTACAATCGCATAAGCATACACCGAAGCATGCCACTATACTAGCTTAGGACTATGAAACTTGACATTTATAAATCATGCCCATGTGTTCTTGTATTATCGGTTTTCATGTTGATATTGAGAATGTGACCATGCTGCACGTATTGTGATCATGAGCATGTGACCATGCCTGGCAGATTGTGATTGTGAGCCTGTGACCATGCCGGCGAATTGTGATTGTGAGCCTATGACCAAGCCGGGCGGATTGTGAATGTGAGCCCGTTATTATACCGAGCAGAATGAGATATTGGCACGTGAGTTGTCCGTATGGTTGTGATTTGAAATATGGGCACAAGGTTCCATGAGCATAGGATGGTGGGTTGAGACCCGTGACTTGTGATTATGAGATGAGGTATCACAGAGTGATTTCGTTGTAAAACTTGTGTTAGAACGGCTTGATTAGTTGGTTGTCCTTTGTGTTCCTTAATTGGTTTTAACGAAACTTCACAGTGTTCTTAATGCTTTACTGTTTATAGCACTTGTTTATTCTTGTTGCCATTTACTGATTTCTGCTTTTATTATTAGCTTTATACTTCTATATTGCACAAGTTATTTTTGCTAGTGAATGTCTTGACTTGTACCTCATCACAACTCCACCGAGATTAGTCTTGATACTTACTGGGTACTGACCGTGGTGTACTCATACTACACATCTGCATATTTTATGCAGACACAGGTATTGGAGATATCGGACTCGGGCAGTGTTAGCATATCGGTCGCGAGGATTCAAAGTAGAGTTGCTTGGTCGTCGCAGTCCCTTTGAGTTCTTTCCTTTCATTGTATTGTCAGCTTGTTATTGAAACAGTATTGTATTTCTATCTTTGAGATCTTTCAATGTACTTAGCTAGAGTTCATGACTGTATTACCAAATCTTGGGAGGTTGTTATGATTATTGCCGTGTAGGCTTATTAGGCTTTTGTTTCGGTATTTATATTAGACTCTATTTCAAATTATCATTGTTAAAAATTTTCCTAATCGTTGTTAGCAATCGACTTACCTAGTCTTAGAGACTAGGTATCATCACGATGCCTGCGGGGGATTTTTGGGTCGTGACAGATGGCACCTAGTCCCTAGAACTATGTAAGCCTAATACTGTCACGACCCGAAATTTCCCACCGACGGGACCGTGATGGCGCCTAACATTTCCCTTATTAGGCAAGCCAACGTTAGAGAATCATTTACCAATTCCTTATTTTTGTTCAGTAATTAGCAATAATTAACTACGATGAAATATAACAAGTGCGGAATATCATAAATCTGAATAAACTACTACCACCCGGATCTGGAGTCACAATTCACGAGCATTCTAGAACTTACTACAAGTAATAGTCTGAAAGAAATACAATTGTCTGAATGAAAGAAAACAGTAGGACATAAAAAGATAGGCGGGGACTTCAAGGTATGTGAACGCCGACAGATCTACCTTGAGTCTCCGAACAGCGGACCAATAGCAAATCTCGATCAACCTGAGCCGATATCAAAATCTACACAGAAAGTGCAGAGTGCAGCATCAGTACAACCGACCCCATGTACCGGTAAGTGTCTAGTCTAACCTCGACGAAGTAGTGACAAGGCTAAGGCAAGGCACCTACAATCAACCTATACAATTTAACAGTGTATACGCAAATAATAGGAATGAAGAACTAAAAAGGAAATGTCAGGAGGGAAGACATACTGAAGGGAATACAAGATAAAGAACTATAACAAAATGATCACCGGAGCAGTCAATATACCATGAATCAATAGGAATAGTGAATATAGTAAAGAAGAATGCACGGCATCACCTTTCGTTCTTTTACTCTCAATCTCACCAAAACATTAATAGAAATGGCACAGCATCACCCTTCGTGCTTTTACTCTCATATCATGGTACGGCATCACCCTTCGTGCATTAACACTCACAATATGGCACGGCATCACCCTTCGTGCTTTTCCTCTCATATCATGGTACGGCATCACCCTTCGTGCTTTTCCTCTCATATCATGGTACGGCATCACCCTTCGTGCTTTTCCTCTCATATCATGGTACGGCATCACCCTTCGTGCTTTTCCTCTCATATCATGGTACGGCATCACCCTTCGTGCTTTTCCTCTCATATCATGGTACGGCATCACCCTTCGTGCTTTTCCTCTCATATCATGGTACGGCATCACCCTTCGTGCTTTTCCTCTCATATCATGGTACGGCATCACCCTTCGTGCTTTTCCTCTCATATCATGGTACGGCATCACCCTTCGTGCTTTTCCTCTCATATCATGGTACGGCATCACCCTTCGTGCTTTTCCTCTCATATCATGGTACGGCATCACCCTTCGTGCTTTTCCTCTCATATCATGGTACGGCATCACCCTTCGTGCTTTTCCTCTCATATCATGGTACGGCATCACCCTTCGTGCTTTTCCTCTCATATCATGGTACGGCATCACCCTTCGTGCTTTTCCTCTCATATCATGGTACGGCATCACCCTTCATGCACTAACACTCTCCCTTACCATAATGCAATGCATAAATAACAACAGGGAGATAGAATAACAAGTACAAACCTTACTTTAACATTTGGTTCCACAATATCAATCTTAACTTTGAAATAAAAACTCAATTATCATCAGAAAATTCCATAAACATGACAAGAACGATAATTTAAACAACACTAGTATAACACGTAGCAATTTGGCATAGGAATGAGACTATATCAGAAAACAAAAGAAAATAGAGAAATATGGAAAAACAGGTAAATTGGCGGCGCATAGGTACTCGTCACCTCACATATACGCCGCTCACATGAATTTCACTTAGCAAATAATCTAAGGTTCCTACTTCCCTCAAGTCAGGGTTAGACACAACACTTACCTCGCTCCGAAGGCCACTTAATTCTCAATCACAGCTTTTCCTTTGGAATTCACCTCCAAACCACTCGTATATATTCAAAAATGACTCAATAATATCAAATATTGCTAAAGAAAACAATTATATTGCATAAATTAAACTCCCCAAATTTTCCTCCAAAAAGTCAAAAAAGCGACCCCGGGCCCGCTTGGTCAAAACCCGAGGTTCGGACCAAAATCCTTTTACCCATTCACCCCTGAGCACGAATATGTAATTAGTTTTAGAATCCGACCTCAAATTGAGGTCTAAATCCCCCAATTCCTGAAATTCCTATTTACTACCCTAACCCCTAATTCTACAATGAAAATTCTAGATTTTAGGTTTAAAATTCAAGAAATGTAATGGGTAATTGAAAGAAAATGGTTTAGAATCACTTACCAACAATTTGGGGAAGGAATGACTCTTGAAAAATCGCCCCTCACCGTTTGGTTTTTGAGAAAAAATGAGTTGTTTGGCAAAGATCCCGTTTTGGATTCTGTTAAGTGCTAGGCGACAGTGTTCATCGCGTTCGCGAGAGCACTGTCGTGTTCGCGAAAGGTACTAGCTGCCAAGCCTTCGCGTTCGCGAGGCCCAGCTCACGTTCGCCATGATCACTCCCATCTAGCCTTCGTGTTCGCGAGGAATGTCTCGCGTTCGCGCTGAAGGAACGACCAAACCCCCCTCCCCCCAGGTCCCCACATGTTTTGCGTTTGCATTGAGCCAGTCGCGTTCGCGAAGGGTAAATCCCCCATAACTTCGTGTTCGTGACCAGGCCTTCATGTTCGCGAAGAAGAAGTCTCAACCTCATCAGATTACTCTTCACATGCGCGAGAGGACCTTCGCGAACGCGAAGAAGGATATGACAGACATCAGAATCTGCAGAAACTAGATTTTTCCCAAGTCCAAAACATCATGTGGCATATCCGAAACTCACCCGAGCCTTCGGGGATCCAAACCAAACATGCACACAAGTCCAAAAGTATCATACAAACTTGCTCGCATGATCGAATCGCCAAAATAACACCTAGAACTCTAAATTTAGCACCAAATCAAATGAAATTCTCAAGAACACTGTAAAACTTCTAATTTCTCAACTGGACATCTGAATCACGTCAAATCAACTCCATTTCTCACCAGATTTCATGGACATGTCTTAAATATCATAATGAACCTGTACCGGGCTCCGAAACTAAAATACGGACCCGGTACTAACAATGCCAAATATCAATCAATACTTAAAAACAATTAATTTTTAAACTTTTAATTTTTATCAAAAATTCGTAATCTGAGCTAGGGACCTCCGAATTCGATTCCGGGCATACGCCCAGGTCCCATAATTCGATACGGACCTACCGGGACCGTCAAAGCATGGATCCGGGCTGTTTACCAAAAATGTTGACCAAAGTCAACTAAAATCAACTTTTAAGGCAAAATTCTTATTTTCATCAGTTTTCAACATAAAAGCTTTCTGAAAACCTGTCCGGACTACGCACGTAAATCGAGGAGGATAAAAATGAGATTGTTAAGGCTTAAGAGCACAAATTTGAGTTCTTAAACATAAGATGACCCTTTTGGGTCATTACAAATACATAGTGAGTTATTAACAGATCTAGACCAATTATCCATTAAACATGAGCTAGTAATTCCCGTACATAACCAACAACCATCAATAAATATTCAACATCCTAAAACCGGTAGTACAAAGTCATAATCTTTTTTAAGAGTAGCTAAGAATATCAAATACATCAATGTTTGGAATTTTAATAAAACATAACAAGTAAAACTCGAGAAGGTGACTCTGAGGCCTGCGAATGCAATGGTAGGTATACCTTAAAGTCCCCGCCGCAACTCACAATCATCTAACTAATGACCGACATGCTCCGAGTTACCTGGATTTGCACAAACGATGTGGAGAAGTGTAGTATGAGTACACCACATTGGTACCCACTAAGTATCAAGACTAACCTTGGTGGAGTAGTGACGAGGTACAGTCGAGACACCTACTAGAGATAATAACCTGTGCAAGTATTAATATAAACTAACGGAGCAACGATTATCAATATAAAGCTAACCATGGAAAGAACAACAAAATAACACTAGCAAATGGAAAGTAGAAGCAGCAAATAGCAACAAGGAGTAAACAGGTGATAAAGCCTCAAAGTAATCAGAACACAGTTAAAGTACCAGTAAACCCAATTAAGGAAAACAAATGACAACCAAATAATCAACCGTTCTTTCACATGGTTTAAAAAACAATCACCTTCAGGTACTGCACCTCATAATCACAAGGCACGGGTCCCAAATCACGAATCATAATCACATGGCATCTCATGCCCACATTACCTATCTTAACCGCATGGACAACTCACGTGTTGCACAGCACTTCTTGTGCAGATTTTGGAGTTGGTCCCAGCGCGTACCATAGACTTGCTCGGATTTCAGCTACTCGGAGTTTTGAAGTCCCCGTCTACTTTACTTTATTTGTGTGTTTATTTACAGACAACTTTATTTTATTCAGGCCCTTATTTGTATTATTCTAGAAGCTCGTGCACTTGTGACATCAAATACTGGGATGGTAATTAAACACTGTTGTTTTTATGGATTATTCACTATATTTCAGACTTTACTTCCGCAATCGTTCTTTGTTATTAATAAATTTAAAAATTGTTTAAAAATTGGTTAATATTATTCCAATGTTGGCTTGCCTAGCAAGTGAAATGTTAGGCACCATCACGGTATGAAGATAGAAATTTCGGGTCGTGACACCCGCATCTCGAAACCCGGTGAAATTCACTAAATCCAAACACCCATTCCGATACGAGTTCAACCATACTAATTTTATCAAACTCCAATAACGAATTGACCTCCAAATCTTCATTTTTCGTTTTTGCAAGATTTTGCCAAAAATCTCATTTTGCTTCTAGTTGATTCACTAATAATTGATGAATATAACCACGGAATCATGAAATATAATCACTTTCAAATATAGAATACTTACCAAAGTCAAATTCATGAAGAACTCCTCAAAATCGCAAAAACATCGAGCTCCAAAATCTAAAACGAAAATGAAAAAATGACCAGGTTTCGATCCTTAAGTCTTCTGCCCAGGTTCGCATTTGCGAATGAACAGTAAACTCCAAAATAATTGTGTCGCATTTGTGAATGAATAGCATTCGCAATTGGGAATGAACAATGTTCGCAATTGCGAATGAACAGTGCCTCACCAGAAACCAGAAAACCCAAACTTCTCTGAAATGATCCGAAACCACCCCGAAACTAATCCGGAACCTTTCAGACACAAACTATATATGAATTCCAACCATAAAACAAGCTACGGACCTGCTCGCGTACTCAAAACACTGCAAAGAGGTCATCTTGATCCGAGATTGACCATGGTCAAACTCCAAATTTTTTAACTTTACTAGTCTCTCAACCAATGATCCAAAATACACCCAAGCCCCTCGGGACCCCGTTAAATCATACCAACAAGTCCTAAAATATGATACGAACTTAGTCGAGGCCTCAAATAACATTAAACAACATCGAAACTATGAATCGTCCCTCGCATCGAATTATGAGTTATGAAATTTCCAAATTCTATAATTTGCGCTGAAACGTACCAAATCAATCCGGAATGACTTCACATTTTGCACAAAAGTCATAAATGACATACTGGACCTGTTCCAATTTCCGGAATCAAAATTCGAGCTCGATATCAACCAAGTCAACTTTCGGTCAAATTTATGAATATTTTAAAACTTCAACTATCCAACTTTTTGCCAAAATGTGCCGAATTGTCCTACGGACTCCCAAATCTAGATCCAGACATACACCTAAGTACGAAATCGCCATACGAAGCTATTGAAATCATAAAAAATTCCATTTCAGAGTCATTTTCTCAAAAGTTAAACCTTGGTCAACTTTCCCAATTTAAAGCTTTTGAATTGAGAATTTTCCTTCCGAAACAACTATGAACTTCCTGAAATTCAATTCCGACCACACGTACAAGTCATAAAATATGAAGTGAAACTACTTGAGACCTCAAACTACCGAACGACATGCTAGAGCTCAAAATGGCCGGTCGGGTCGTTATATGTAATATACTAAGAATACTGAGAATACCATTTAACATACTCAAACAAAGTATACAATGATTCTATAGTGATACGCCCCAACCTTAGGGAGCGTGATTGGAACTTAATTGAGTTAATCCAGTCGAGCCAGCCTACGTGACATCAACCTTTTTATCCTTACTCATGTATGATTTGCAATAACATAATTACATCTTAATTTTAAATTAAATATATTTGGATCAATGGCCTAATATTCTTCTCTTGACTTGATACATAAATTTAAAAATAAATAAAAATATAGTAAATATAAATACATGACGAAATTCAAAACTTAAATACATGTCACGATCAAAAATTCCTCCTTAAGAGTCGTGATGTCACCTAGTCCCTAGGACTAGGTAAGCCTAACACATAATGAGTTATTAACAGATCTAGACCAATTAGCCATTAAACATGAACCTGTAATTCAAATAGATAACCAACAGCCATCAATAAGTATACAACATCCCAAAACCGGTAGTACAAAGTCATAATCTTTTTTAAGAGTAGCTAGGAATATCAAATACATTCCTGTTTGGAATGGAAATAAACAGTAACAAGTAAAACTCCAGAAAGTGACTTCGAGGCGTGCGAATGTAACGGCAGGTATACCTTGAAGCCTCCACCGCAACTCACAATCAGCTAACTAATGATCGGCACACTCCGAGTTACATGGATCTGCAAAAATGATATGCAGAAGTGTAGCATGAGTACACCAGAACGGTACGCAGTAAGTATCAAGACTAACCTCAGTAGAGTAGTGACGAGGTACAATCGAGATACCTACTAGACATAATAACATGTGCAAGTATTAATATAAACTAACGAAGCAACGATTATCAATATAAAGCTAAACATGGAAAGAACAACAATATAACAGTAGCAAATGGAAAGTAGAAGCAATAAATAGCAACAAGGAGTAAACAAGTGATAACGCCGCAAAGTAATCAGAACACAGTTAAAGTACCAGTAAACCCAATTAAGGAAAACAAATGACAACCAAATAATCAACCGTTCTTTCACAAGATTTACTCAAGAATCACCTTCAGGTACTACACCTCATAATCTCAAGTCACAAGTCCCAAATCACGAATCATAATCACATGGCATCTCATGCCCACGTTACCAATCTTAACCGCATGGAAAACTCACGTGTTGCACGGACCACTCACATGCCAATACCATTAATACCTCAAATCTGCACGGACAACTCACGTGCCAATAGTAACAATACCTCATAGCTGCATGGAAAACTCGTGTGCCAATAGTAATAATAACTCATATCCGCACGGACAACTCACGTGTCAATCCATGCACATAAGGTATGTGTGCAATAATACATGTACATAATTAATAAATATCAAGATTCATACTCCTAGACTGATATAGGTGACATGTTATGGTGTATGCTTATGCAAGTGTACTATCATAGTTCAAGTCAAGAAGTAAAATCAGAGACACCGAGTAGCACATTAGAAATAACACAATAAAACCCGTAATATGAATGACACGCACAAAAAGGTCACACCACCACACAAATATCATCAATAACAATGCCCCAAGCAATCACAAATTATCCCTGACATAGCCTGCCTTGTCTTGTCGCGTGCACAACAGTAAAGTAAATGCCCACCTTGTCTCGTCACACGCGCTTCAATAATTATCCCACCTTGTTTTGTCATATGTGCAAACCTAACATATATATCCCACCTTGTCACGCCACATATGAAAATATCAATAATAATAATAGCACGGATAACTCACGTGCAAACACCCTGACAATCCTTTCAACAATCCTACATGTGGCAAAAATATAACTACACAATATAACAACTCGCATCACATGTGCCCATATGCCACAAAATTTCTATAATAACAATTCTAGTACCACAACCAAACATAACTCACGGCTCAACAACACTGAGTACAACAACAATAATAACATGGGAGTAGGGTCAGTAGATCAACACAAGAATTACAACAATACAATGAAACGGAAGAATAAGCTCAACAATGAAAGAGAAAACAAGTAATAATGACTCTAAATGAGAATAACTCAACAATGAGAGAGATAACATGTAACAATGACTTCAAAAAAGAAATAATTAACAACGGAAAAGATAACATGTAACAATGACTTCAAATAACAATAAACCAACAATGAAAGAGATGCCATGACAATAAAAGAGGCGACAACTTCAATTAAAGCATATAAGAGTATTATTGACAATAAAAGATAGAACATGTACTAACAACTTCAAATAAATTATGTAAGAGTAAATCTAATAATAGAGGATATAGCATGATAGGGTAACTTCAATTTAATGTACATAAGAAACCTAAGAGTCTAAACAGGTCCAATTTTCACATATAAGGTCGTGACACACTCGTCATCTCGTATACACTTCTTCCACGTAATTTAAATAGTGCAATCAAACCAATCCCTACGGGGTAGTTCACCCACACAATGTTAGGCAAGATACTTATCTCAACTAGGCCAAATCAAAACGCAAAGATAGCTTTTACCTTATAATTCACCTCTACATGGCTCAAATCTAACCAAAAATGACTTAATAACATCAACCAATGCAAGAGAAACCAATCATGATTAATAATGTTATGATCTTTACATAATTTCCCAAAAATCAAACAACGTCAACCCCAGTCCCGTCCTATCAAAACGCGGGTCCAAGGGTAGGTCTTGACTACCCATAACCCCACGAGTCCATATATATGTTTGTTTCAAAATCCGAGTCCAATTCGACTCTCCAATCTTAAATTTTTATTTTTTAAAACATAGACAAATGTTTCCAAACTTTTACATTGATTCTCAAACATTTGATGTTAAATCTCATATATAATCATGAAATATAGTTACAAATTGATTAAAACTATTTAACCAATGAATGTAGGTGAAAATCCCCTCTCTAAATCACCTTTTACCGAGTCTAGATTTCTTAGATATGAAAAATAAGACCATCCCGACTCCCAGCCTTTTTTCTCAAGTGCAGATGTCGCATATGCGAAAGGTGGCTGATGTAAACTAAGGGTCCACCAAACTATATATAGAACCTATTTCTCTATTTCCATAGTACACAACAGTAAGTAAAGAACGCAATGATATTTACGTGGAAAACTCCCAGCTTACGGTATTAAAAACCACGACCTACACTTATAGGCTTTCAACTTCATTAACTGAGAAAACTTTAGATTACAACCAATTGTAATCTAGGAAATAAACCCTTAATCCTTCACCTACTCACAAAAACTATATTATAAGACTTTTTGTAATAACTATATTATAAAGCTAACCACTTGAGTAACTCTAGTCAAAACAACCACAAAGATAATGGTTTAAAAGTTGTCCTATGAATGCTTCTGATAAGTTGTAAAGGAATTACAATTTAAAAACACAAGACAAAGTCACAACAATACTAAAGGACACATGATATAATAAATATTGGGATTTGGTCCTTTGTTTCATTGTTGCTTTGTTCTTCAATGCCTCATAGAGAGTAAGGGTGGCTGCACACTTGAAAGAAAATCAATGTTTAAGTTTTGTAAGTATGTGGTAAACTTCATTGCCTTATGTTGATAATATATGAGTGAGGTCAACAAATATGATGCAACAGAGTGTCCAGTACACTGCATGCTTCAACAGTGTTGTTGTTGTACAGTAAAGCAGCTTTAACAGCTTTTAGAATTGACTTGTACTTTGTCCGGAGGAACTGATCTCTATCTGTTCTGTTTGATATTCCCTTATCTAATTTGAACCAGACATTTGACTAGTTGCTCTGAACTGTCACGACCCAAATTCCAGTATAGGTCATGATGGCATCTAACGTCGCCGTCAGGCAAGCCAACGGTGATCGATCAACTTAATTACTCATTTTGATTATTTTAAATCTTAATTCACGTTAATCAAATAGTATAAAAGCTGGTACACGTGCAAAACGCTCGATTTTATTATCCAATTCATGTATAAAAATATAATTTCAAGGTGAAATGTTAATAATTACATGAACTACTTAATGAACAACCAGTAAGAACCCCCAAAACCCGGTATCACAAGTGCATGAGCATCTACTAAAGAGTACAATAATAATACAACAACCGTCTGGAATACAAGTTAGACGGAGAAAATAAATAACTCTGATGGAGATTCTGTACGTTGCGGATCATAACAAGGAAATTCAGCTCACTGTAAATTCCTCGCAAAAGTCGCGCCTCTGCACCCAGAGGACCACCGAAACATATATATACCTGCACAATAAGTGCAGCAAGTGTAGTATACAACAACAACAACAACAACCCAATATAATCCTACTAGTGGGGTATGGGGAGGGTAGTGTGTATGCAGACCTTACCCCTACCATGAGGTAGAGAGGCTGTTTCCAATAGACACTCGGCATCCTTCCCTCCAAGAACTCCCCACCTTGCTCTTGGGGTGACTCGAACTCACAACCTCTTGGTTGGAAGTGGAGGTTGCTTACCATCAGAGCAACCCCTCTTGTCTAGCAAGTGTAGTATGAGTACATAAATTAATGTGTACCCAGTAAGTATCTAGCCTAACCCCAGATAAGTAGTGACGAAGGGTCAACATCGACACTTACTAGTGGTCCAATAAGACAGATATAGTAGAAGTAAACAGATGTGAGGCACAGTAAATAAATAAAATAAGCAAGTATAAATGCGTGGTACAATCCTCCTCTCAATAATAAACTCAAGATCTCAATTAGCAGTTACCTCCTCAACCAGAGCATATGTATATAATGGACCATACCAGATAGGTCGTCACAGTTTAAATCAGGAAAATAACTCACAGATATACTGGCTTTTTGTCAAATATTACGCACGATTCCATAAGAGTATTTTAGAGAAATGTCGAGGTGTACGGCCCGATCCCATCATAATGTATGCACTACCGAGGGTCAAATGTCATGAACCATAGATACATCTATTATATTGTCGAGGAGAATGGCCCGCTCCCATGAGAGTATGATACATAATCCTGCCGAGATGAACTGCCCGATCCCATCATAATGTGTGCACTGTCAAGGGTCGAACAACACGAATCATAGATTTATCTATTATACTGCCAAGGCGAAACGGCCATCTCCCACGAGAATAAGAAGTTTTAACGGGTCTGTGACCAATTCACAAATAAGCGTGCGAGTTATGGACTTTAAGGAAAACTTTTTGATGAAAACACATAGCGCGGAAGGAATTCGTAAGAGGAGTACAATTATCCCGCGGCTAATCATGAAGCCCGTCAAATCTCTACAATAGCAAGTCTATCACTCTACACAAGACTAGTCTCAAGTCGTAATGCTAAATAAAGGAACTAAACGAGCAAAGATAACTCCTATAGTACAATTATAGTATGATGTGAACCTAAGTCTACCCAGACATTAACATAAATTTAGCTACGTACGGACTCTCGTCACCTCGTGCGTACGTAGCCCCCGCAACAAGTAGCACATATCAAATACATCACCTAGGGGTAGTTTCCCCCTCACAAAGTTAGACAAGAGACTTATCTCGCTCCGAAGTTCCATAGCCGACTCCAACGCCACTCTAACACCTCAAACTAATGTTCATCTCTCCAAAACTAGTCAAACAATGTGCAAATCCATAAATATATACTCTATTACCCATAATTAATCAATTTATAACAATTTCCAACTCCGCTCGAAAAGTCGATAAAGTCAACCCTCGGGCCTACGTGCCTAGAATTTGAAACTTTTCGAAGATAATCATTACCCATAACACCACGAACTCAAATACATAATTTATTCCTAATTCCATGTCCAATTTCGTGGTCAAAATCTAAAAATACCAAATTCTAAGTTTTCTACCAAAATCCTACAATTGCTACTAATTTTCATGTTTAAATCCTCATAGAATCCATGTATTTAACTTCCAATAGGTGGTAATAACTTACCTTTCCATAAATGATGAAAACTCTCCACTTGAAGCTCTCCAAATATTGCCCAACCCAAGAGAGAAATGAGCAAAACCCCGATTTTTAAACAATCTGCCCAGTCGATTTTCCGCACCTGCAGAACTCCTTGTGCTTCTGCGGAAGCTACCTCGCAGATGCAGCTTCCCCCAAGGTGCCAGCTTTTACGCTTCTGCGGACATCCAATCGCAGGTGCGCATCCGCTTCTGCGAAAATCATCTGTATCTGCTGACTCTCCAGTTCAAGCATCACTCTGCACCTGTGCACCCATGACCACACCATCGGCTTCGTAGGTGCGCTACAGCACCCGCACCTGCGATCATCCAGCCCCAGACCACTTCCAGTTCTGCGCTTCTCCGCCCGTATCTACTAGCCCGCAGGTACGGTAACTTCCTCGCACCTCCAAATCCAACCAGCCTCACTCCCTACCGCTTTTGCGACCCCTGGGCTGCTTCTGCAGTCTCGCACCTGCGGCCATAACCTGGCAGATGCGATAGCACCAGAAGCCTTAAGCTTCAGCAGTTCCTCCAAGTTCAAACTCGATCTGTTTCCAATCTGATTCGCACCCGAGGCACCTGGGACCCCGTCCAAACATACAAACACATCCCAAAGCATGATACGGACTTAGTAAAAGTCTCGAACCGTGTCAAACAACATCAAAATTACTAATCGATGACCAAAACCTTTCTTTTAACTTTTCAACCTTCAAACTTCGCCGAACACATTCGAATTACACTTAAACATCCTGGAATGATGCCAAACTTTACATGTAAGTTACTAATAATGAAACGAATCTATTCCAAGGCTCAAAACTCTAAACGTACATCGATAACATCAAAAATCTACTTCAAACCAAACTTATGAAATTCTACAACTTCCAAAATGCCAATTTCCCATAATAGGCATCGATATGCTCCCGGACTACCCAATACTCAATCCGAACACACGCTCAAGTCCAAAATCATCAGACAAACGTATTGGAACCTTTAAGTCCTGATTCCGAGGTCGTTTACTCAAAAGTCAAATCTTAGTCAATTCTTCCAACATAAAGCTTCCAAATTTAGAATGTTCTTTCCAAATCAACTCTGAACTTCCTGAAATTCAATTCCAACCATATGTACAAGTCATAGAATATAAACTGAAGCTACGCAAGGCGGCAAACTGCAGAACGACACACTAGATCTCAAAATGACCAGTCGGGTCGTTACATGAACGCTGAGGAACTAATTGTATCAGGTTCCCTATTTGGTTCTCTCATGAAGTTTGTCAAATCATCAAAGCAAAAGACACATAGCTTATAAATTTTCCTCTTTTTGATGATGACAAACTTAGAAATTATATTCCCCCTCAGAACCAAATCTCCACATTGTTCCCCCTGCAAATCAGCCATATTCCCCTTGAGAACCTGTTTCCTCCTCCTTTCAATTTTCTTCCCCTTTTGGCATCATAAAAAAATTAGACAAGTACATGCAGAAAAAAGTCTGGCAAAGTTAACTCATGCCATTTGTGTTCCTCAACTCTATAAGGTAACGATGGTTATTAATTAAGGAAAGAAAACAAAACAAGGTAGTAGTACCATAATTAAACACATATACAATCCAAACAAATACTAGAGTACCACATTTAATAAGGGAGGACAACCAAAAGACAAGGCAAGATTGAGAAGGAACTGGCAAAGGGGTAGGATAGGGGATACTGGATAGGGAGCTGAAGGACTAGGGAGCAAGCACCTTGATGAGGCTATCCATGCGAGCATCAACAGCCCTTTGATCGTTGATCAGTTGCTCCACCAAGTTCTCCACTTGGTTCCTTAACTCTACATTTTCAGATTTTAGGCGGGCAATATCTTCACCCTGAGTATTGATTGATATTAGACTCAATAATAGCATTTTGGGCCTTCAGGCGCTTGATTTCCTCATTTACAGCAGATTGAGCATCGATGAGTTGAGAAATAGTGGAGTTGTTGCCTATATCTCTTTTTTGGTCCACACACTCACACTCCTCCAAAGTTGTCATTGTGAATATTTTTTTGTGAATTTCCACTGATGACATTCCCAAAGGGACCTCAAAGCATTCAAGTACCTTAGTGAGGAGGAACACATAGAGGGGACCATGATTGCCATCCTTGAAATCTGCCATTTTTTTCATGTGCTCAATCATAATTCCAGGAATATTGATGAGAGTGTAGGGATCCAGTGCTTCCAGAAGAACCAGGTCCACTATAGAGGCCATGGATCTCCTCTCAGCCCTGGGTAGCAAGACCTTGTTCCCCAACTCAAATAATAGTTGATATTCTTCCACAAGTACTTTATTATGAACTCGTTCTCCTATTTGAACAGCTTGAGGCTTGATGATTATCTTCTTAAACGCTAGGGAACAGGTCCTCTCTATAGTTAAGAGCCCTTCAGTAGGCACCCCAAGAATCTCCCCTAAGTAGAGCCTCATCCATCACAAAATATTTCCTATTGATCTTCAAGCAAATTGTGTCACCCTCCACTGTAAACAAGTCAGCATAAAAATTGCAGGCCTCCTCCTCATACACTTTGGGACTCTTGATGTTAAAAGGATGAGTCCACTTTTGGAAGTCACGGATTTCTACCAACTGCCTCATTCCAAATCGATCAAGAATCTCATCGTCAAACATTCTTCCCCATAAAACTCTCTGCTTCTTCAAGTTTTCTATCCTTTCAAGCTCAGATAGTTTCAGTTTTGCTCTTTTGAAGGAACCTGGTTCTTCGCATGCATAATTATATTCGTATCGGGGTCTACTTGGCCTCTTTTTGAGAGGCTTCTTCTTCTCTGCAGTTTTCTCCTTCTCAACATCTCCTTCATCACCAAATTCATCATCCTTTTCATATTGAACCTTTTTTGGTTTCATAGAAGTTGCTTTCTTTGATGTTTTCCTAACAAAAGGAGCAAGTTCCTGAACCGTCTCCTCATCCTCAACCTCTACCATATTTTTCGAAGGCACATCCTCCTCATCAATGAGTCTACCCTTCACAAGACTTCTTCCTTTCTTCTTCTCCTTATTCTCTTTCAACGCACTATCAAGTGCAGCCTTCTTCTGATGCCTAGTGGTGGTCTTTTAAGAACAAAATCTTTTGTGGCTTCCCCACCACTACTAGCTGCTAGAAACTAGGCTACGGATAGGTCATCCTCACTATCATCAGATTCTCCATCAGACACTGACTTTAGCTCATGGTACACAACCTCCAAAGGGGATGTATCAAGGTGAGAAAAAGAGGTAGGGTCAGTACTGCCCAGGGGCTATCTTGTAGAGTTAGGAGTTTCATCCCTAGTAGGAGGAGAAAACTTCTCTTGGGCAGAGGGGCCAGGTCCCTCTGTAATCTCTCCTGTAGTACTGACCCGTGCTTGGTCACTTAGATCCACCTAGTCCTCATTTCCTTGTGCTTCCCCCTGAGTCTCAGCACCAACATCACCAGTCAATGAATCCCTAACTAGACCTTCTATAGCAACAACAGTCAGAGAATTTCCATCTATTTCACCCTCATTACCCAACAATGCAGTACCAGTAAAGGATGATATTAACTGATATTAGAAAATATTCAGATCAGTCCCTTGAGCACGTGGAGTTTCAAAAACACCAAACACAGGCACACCGTCCACCATACCAGGAACCAGCATTTCATCCACAAGTTCTTCCTCAACACATTGACTGGACACTTATACTCCTTCATCTCCTTCCATTAGTTCTTCTGTAGTTTGGAGAAATTGAGAAGTACAGGTAGGCTCTTCTTATTCAAACTTCTCAGTAGTAGCAGATGGTGAGGGAGAAACAATGACTTTTTAGGATTTTGGCTTTCTCGGGTGAGATGGGGTCCAGAACTAGACGGTGTTGTGGAACTTATTGTGGATGGGTGTTGGTAGGAAATTAGGGGTTTTTTGGGTGAGGGTTGTGGCTCCAATCCAGATCGTTGTGCCTCAGAAGACGGAGACACATTAGAGATTTCTTTAGTGACTTTGGGAGACATAGATTGTGGTGAAGCCATTTTTGATTTTAAAAGAAAGAAGACACAAAGAATAGTGTTTGGGAGAAGATAAGTGTTCGATGTTAACAGTAAGGAGAAAGACTGACTTTTGGAGTATTAAGAGGGGAAAGAGGGGCCGATTACCATTAGGTGTGAAAAACAAGGGATGGGTAGTCGGGTCAATTTGTAACGGGTGCGTCGTTTGGGTTTTAAAAGATATGGGAAGAAGCGTAGTCAACTAATGACATGGCATACAAGCAGTTCAAAATGTATATAAGTGTAAGAGGAACAACTAACCTGAGTCATGGGAACCAAGTTCCCTGATAAATTTTGAAAATGTGAGCATTATTCTTCCAAATAAATGCAATGTCATTAGCCACTTATTTGTCCTGTAGTTCCTATGCGTGTTTGCCTGTAACTGTATAGTATTGAGTTAGAGGTTGCCGGAAAACACTTTTTAGTAATTTACCTTACCATCCTATCATAGCCAATCATATAGGGATCGGGTTCTCAGTTTAGCTTAATCAATCCCAATTCCAGACGGTTTCTTTCAAAATGCTCTCTATTTAGTGCTTTGGTAAAGATGTCTTCTACCTAGTCCTCTGTTTTGCAAAACTTCATACAGATGAGTCCTGTTTCAACGTTGTCCCTCAAGAAATAATGCCGTACATCAATGTGCTTAGTCCTCTTATGTTGAACTGAGTTCTTTGCCATATTGAGATCACTTGTGTTATCACACAGTAATGGCACACAATTAGAAAACATACCAAAATCTTCTAGTTGTTGTTTGATCCACGGTAGTTGGGCACAACAGGAAGCAGTAGCAACTTATTCAGTTTCTGCATTTGAGAGAGCCACAGAGTTTTGTTTCTTTGTACCTCATGTGATCAAGCATGACCCCCAAAAATATGCCATTCTAGATGTACTCTTCCTATCCACCATATATCCAGCATAATCAGCATTAGCATACCCAATTAAATCAAAATTATCTCCTGATGGATAATAAAGGACCAAGTCCTGCGTTCCTTTGATATAACTCAAAATTCTCTTGGCATCCTTCAAATGAGATTCTTTTGGACTTGATTGAAATCTTGCACATAAACCAACGCTAAATACAATGTCAGGTCTATTGGCCGTCAGATACAGAAGTGATCCAATGATACCCCTATACATAATTTCATTGACAGGGGAACCAAATTTGTCTATATCTAGACGAGTGGCAGTAACAATGGGAGTATCAATCGTTTTTGAGCTTTCCATTTCAAATCTTTTCAGCATCTCTTTGATGTAATTTTGTTGAATTATCATAGTTCCTTTAGAGGTTTGCTTTACTTGTAACCCAAGGAAGAAGTTTAGTTCCCCCATCATACCCATCTCAAATTCACTTCCCATGAGCTTTGCAAACTCCTCACACAAGGAATCATTTGTTGCACCAAAAATGATGTCATTAACGTAGACTTGAACAATTAGCACGTTCCTCCCTTGTTTCTTCAGAAATAGAGTATTGTCAATTTTCCCTCTAGTGAATCCATTCTCCAGAAGGAACTGGACAGTCATTCATACCATGCACGAGGGGCCTACTTCAATCCATATAAAGCTTTGTTCAGGGTGTTAATGACATTCAAAACCAAGTGGTTGCTTGACAAAACCTTTTTCCTTCAAATATCCATTTAGAAATGTATGCTTAACATCCATTTGGAACAATTTGAATTTCATATGAGATGAAAAAGCAATAAGAATTCTGATGGCTTCCATTCTAGCAACAGGAGCAAAGGTTTCATCGTAGTTAATTCTTTCTTTTTGATTATAACCTTGGAATACTAGCCTGGCTTTATTCCTTGTTGTATTGCCAAACGCATCGAGTTTGTTTCTGAACACCCACCTGGTTTCAATCATTGTTCTATCCGAGGGCCGAGGAACTCGGTGCCACACTTTGTTCCTCTCAAATTGATGGAGCTCTTATTGTATAGCAGCAATCCAGTTAGTATCTTTCAATGCTTCCTTGATATTCATTGGCTTAATTTGAGACAAGAAGTCTAAGAAAGAAAACATGTTTCTTGTCTTAGATCTAATATGAATTCCAGAGTCCAAATGAGTGATCACATTTTGAAGAGGATGTGAGCTCTTGTGCTTCCAATTAGACACCTGGGTTTCAGGACATTAGGGACAGGGTTCCTCCATATGTGACCCATCATTGGCATCAATGAAAGTATGAATTCTACTTCTTTGCTCTGCATCAGGAGTGCCTAGTACAACATCAGCAACTCTATTATCAGCTTCAGTTGCTGTGATTGAGGGACCGGGTTCTTCCAAATCAGCTGGAAGTTCTGTTGTATCTTCTTCACTAGTCTCCTTGACTTGACTCATTAGATCTTCCATCCCGTTTGCCTTATCAATAACCTCTCCAAGGACTTTGAGTAGCCTTCATCTTGATTATCCTTATCATGTAAATCTTTCCTACTTGAGTGGTGAGATTCATCAAAGATCACATGTACACTTTCCTCTACACATTGAGTCCATTTGTTGTAGACTTTATATGTTGTGCTTTAAGAAGAGTAACTAAGAAAGATTCCTTCATCACTTTTAGCATCGAATTTACCCAATGCTTCCTTACCATTATTTAGAATGAAGAATTTACAACCAAATGCAATTAGGTAAGTCACCTTTGGTTTTCTCTTATTAAGCAATTCATAAAGGGTCTTGTCAAGCAAGGACATGATCAAGCACATGTTAATCAAATAACAAGTTATAACAACCCGACCAGTCATTTTGAGATCTAGCATCTCGTTCGGTGGCTTAAGGTCTCAACCAGCTTCATGTTATACATTATGACTTGCGTGTGTGGCTGGGTTCGGTTTTTGGGATGATTCGGGATTGATTTGGAAGGATGATTCTTGTTTTAGAAGCTTAAGCGGAAAGAGTTGCCTGAAATTTTGACTTTTATCTAGACGACTCCAAAATGGTGTTTTGATGATTCTAATAGCTTTGTATGGTGATTTTAGACTTACCTGTATGCCCGGATTTGGATTTAGAGGTCCGTAAGTTAATTTGATGCATTTCGGCGGAAATTGGGAAGGTTGAAGGTTTGGAAGGTTGAGAAGTTTGACCGGGAGTTGGCTTTGTTGATATCAGGTTCAAATTTTGATTTCGGGAGTTAGTATAGCTCTATTGTGTCATTTGGAACTTGCATGCAAAATTTGACGTCATTCTGGGTTGATTTGACATGATTCGGCGCGCGTTGTAGAATACGAAAGTTCATAAGTTCAATTTGAGGTATGATTCGTAGTTTTGATGTTGTTTGATGTGATTTGAGGTCTCGAGCAGGTCTGCATTATGTTATGGAACTTGTTGGTATGTTTTGACGGGGCCCCGAGGATGTTTCAGATGGGTTTCGGATCATTTGGATCAGGTTGAGTGAAGTTGTTGTGGGCAGGATCTGGTGTGGTCACACCAACGGAACTTTGGGCGCAGGTGCGGCACCGCAAAAGCGGAAAAGTTGACATAGAAGCGCATTTTGGGCAGGCCAAGTAAGTCTGCAGATGCGAAAAATGGGTCGCATCTGCGGAAGCGCAGGAGCGGATTGTGAGGCGCAGAAGCGAATGAATCTCGCAGAAGCGGATTCTTCACGTGTTGGTTTGGGTTAAGTGTTCTTTATCTGGAATTGATTATACTTCATGATTCTATAATTATATTTATCATTAGATTAGTGAATTAAATGAAAGAAAATGGGAATTTTTGTAAAATCTTTCAAAAATGTAAAATGAGGATTTGAAGGGCAATTTGATGTCGTAATTTGATAATTTTGGTATGGCTAGACTCGTATCGTAGTGGGTGTTCGAATTTTTATAAATTTTGTCGAGTTCTGAGGCACGGGCCCGGGGTTAACTTTTGAGTTGACTTTTTATTTCTCTTTCAAGATCGAAACTTTATTATCCGGAATTTGTTTCTTATGATTTTTATTTATGAAATTAAGTTATTTTGGCTAGATTTGAGCCGTCCGGAGGTTGTTTCACACAAGAAGATCATTTTAGAGTATCGGTTTAGCTTCTTTGAGGTAAGTATCTTGCCTAACTTTGTGTGGGGGAACTACCCCTTATGATTTGAGTCGTTTGTGTTATTTGTGTCATGTGAAAGTCGTGTACGTGAGGTGACGAGTACATACTCGAGCTTATTTGTGGAAATTTGACCGTGTTAGACTCTTAGGAGCTTATGTTCATTAAAAATGAAGTTTTCTTATCATGTTAAATCCTCCATTTGCTAAATGCACTGTTACGTGCTTATTTGGAATTGATTAATTTACATTCTACCCTTGTTGCCAAATAAACTCTTATGTGCCTTAATTGAAGGTGTTGGCTCTTTATGTTCCATGATGTCTCTTTCCGTAATTACTTAACCTTAGTTGGAGTTTTGTTATTCCTTCCATTGTTGACTTATCCTTAAATGGAATCATTGTTACCTGCTATTTCTCTTATCATCAAGTTGTGCTTATTTGGAAACATTGTTATGTGTCATCCCTTCAATTGTTGAGTTACTCTTACTGGGTATCGTCGTTACATATTATCACTCCCCTTGTTGAGTTATTCTTGTTTGAAACCATTATTATTTGTTGTGCCTTTCATTGTGAGCTCGTTCTTCGGTTTCTTTGTGTTATGTAATTCTGGTGTTGATTTACTTGTCGTACTCTCATGTTATTGTTGTTGTTGTTTTTGTTGTACTCTGTGCGGTTGAACCGAGGGCTATGCGTGGTGTGGTATTGGAGTTGTTTTGAGGAAATGTTGTGGTATATGGGCACATGTGGTGAAAGTCATTATATTGTGTTGTTATGTTTTTGGCACACATGGTATTGTTGAGAGGATTGTCGGGGTGTTTTCACGTGAGTTGTCCGTGTAATTGTCATTATTGATATTTGCACATGCGGTGTGACAAGGCAAGTTATATATGTGGGTTTACGCATGTGGCGAGACAAGGGATAATAATATTGGTATGCACGTGCGGTGAGACAAGGCGGGCATTTACTTTATTGTTGCGCACGTGGCAAGACAAGGTGGGCAATGTCGGGGATGATTTGTGATGACTTGTGATGGCTTGGGGCATTGTTATTGATGATATTTGTGTAGTGGTGTGCCTACCTTGTGTGAATTATACATTTTATGTTTTGTTGTGTTGTTTCCTATGTGCCCTTCGTTGTCTCCACTCTTACTTGTTGACTTGAGTTGTTATAGAACACCTGCACAAGCATACATGTAATTAATCACCCATATCGGTTTAAAAAGATGAATCATGATATTATTGACCATTTACATGTACTCTCGTTTACTGTGTGAGAGTTGTTCTATTGGCACATGAGTTGTCCGTGCGGTCATGAGTCATTATATTTTTTGGCACGTGAGTTGTCCGTGCGGATATGAGATATTGTCACTCCCTTAGCACGTGAGTTATCCGTGCGGATATGAGGTATTAATATTATTGGCAAGTGAGTTGTATGTGCATCACGTGATTCATCCGTGCGGTTATAAATTGTAATGTGAGCACAAGATGCCAAGAGATTAGGGTTCATGAACTGAGACCCGTGAACTGTGACTATTTGGTGAAGTACCTCGGGGAAATTCTTCAACAAATCTTGTGTGAAAGTGGTTTCTCTTATTGAGTTTTTACTTGTTTTCCTTACCCGGTTCATCGGACTTAAACTATGTCCAGCTTACTATACGGAATTATTACATGTTTGCTCTATGTTGCTCATTGTTGTTTTCTAGTGTTCTATTGTGAGTATTGTTTTGTTATATTTACCGTGCATAGCTTTATATTGACATTGTTTCCCTGTTAGTTTCACGTTTATACTTGTACAGGTTGTTAACTCTAGTAGGTGTCTTGACTGTCCCTCGTCACTACCCTACCGAGGTTAGTCTTGATACTTACTGGGTACCGCAGTGATACATTTATGCTACACTTTGTACACATGTTTTGTGCAGATCCGGGTACTTCTGAGGTGGTTGATTCTAGTCAATTGTTCGGGCTTTGCTGTGGAGACTCAAGTTATACTTGTCGTCGCGTTCGTAGGCCCTAGAGTCACCGTCTAATGTTGTACTTGTACTACCGGTTTTGGGTATTGTATTGCACTCGGGATTATTGGTTTACTATAGAAACTTCAATTTCATGCTTAATAGTTGTTTCTGGTTAAATTCTCTCATTTAATTCAGTAAGTTGTAGGCTTACCTAGTCTTAAAGACTAGGTGACATCCCGACATCCTACGGAGGGGAAATTGGGGTCGTGACACAAGCAGTGTTCACTGCTTCATCCTAGAAGCTCTTTGGCACACCACTGTCAGTTAGCATCGTCCTAGCTATATCTTCAAGAGTCCTATTTTTTCTCTCCACAACACCATTTTGTTGAGGTGTTTTGGGGGTAGAAGAATTGTGACTTATACCATTTTCAGCACAGAATTTATCAAATTTGGCATTGTCAAACGCGGTGTCGTGATCATATCTAATGCTCATAACATTATAGCCCATCTTCACTTGAATCTACTTCACAAATGCAGCAAAAACTGAAAAGGTTTCATCCTTGGTCCTGAGAAATAAGGTCCATGTGAATCTAGAGTAGTCATCAACAATAACGAAGATGTACTTCTTTCCTCCTCTGCTAGGCATCCTCATAGGTCCACACAGATCCATATGAAGAAAATACAGTGGCCTTGAGGTGCTCACTTCCTTCTTTGGTTTGAATAAGGACCTGACTTGCTTCCCTTTCACACATGCATCACACACTTTATGATCTTTGAACTTTGACTTTGGCAGTCCACAAACCAGGTCCTTCTTGATCAGCTTGTTCAATAGAGAAAAACTTGCATGCCCTAATCTTCTGTGCCATAGCTCATCATCATCATCAATGGCACTCAGGCATGTCAGATCACCACCATTCAGAGAGTCAAAGTAAGCAACATAAAAATTTTTGAATATTTTTGCAATTAGAACCAATTCACCAGTTATAAGATTGGTGACAGTACAGGATTTTGACACAAACTCCACTTTGTTTCCCTTGTCACAGATTTGAGAGACACTCAACAGGTAATATTTCAAGCCATTCACATAATACACATTTTCAATTGAGTGAGAGAGTATTTAGCCAATCTTTCTAATTCCCAGAATGTATCTTTTTTTGCCATTTCCAAAGGACACACTCCTACCTTGTAGGGCCTTGAGTGAAAGGAAATCATGAATTCTTCCAGTCATGTGTTTAGAGCAGCCACTATCCATGTACCATTTTTGACTGTTTCCCTTCACCACTGCCTGCACAAGAGAATCAGAGATTAGAGATAGGAACCCAAATAAGTTTTGGTCCCTTGTAATGAGGGAATGGACGAATTAGACTTCTTTTTGTCCATGCAGGCATCACACATTTGGTTTTGAGAATCAGGTTCCTTAGCAGTAGATACTTTTTCAATAAAAACTTTGTTTTTCAGTTGGGACTGAAACTTTGCTTTACAGGAATCATTGTAATGACCAGTTCTACCATAATGAGTGCAAAGCTAGTTATCAGGCACAATAACATACTTTTTATGTTGGTTATAGGGGGTTTTAGCCTTGTGGAACCTGATTCCTTGCCTGTTTTCCCCATTACTTTTATACATGAAAGTGATTGTATCAGACGACCAGGTCCACTTCAGAGATTTATTTAGACCATTTTTAACCCTGCTTAAGTCTTCCTGAATTTGTCTATTTTTTTCAAGTTCAGCAACAAGACTCAATTTTATATTTTTGAGTTTATTTTCAAGCTTAAGGTCTGCCTCATTTGCCACTTTCTTTCCTTTAAAGGAGTTCATGCATTTTTCCATTGAAGTTTTTAAGACGGCATTTTCTTTCTTTGTTTCCTCCACTATTTCCTTTAGATCTACAACTACAACCACCAAATCATCTCTCTTGTTCTAACTCTCTAATTTCCTCAGTTAAAATATTTTTATCATTAACGAGGCTGTGGTAAGCATCAATTAAAATATTAGCTAAAGATACCAGCTTCTTTTGAGAATAAGACTCCAAATTTATTTTTAACATCGAGAAAGTTTACCTCATTGTCATCATTATCTTCATCCTCATCAGATTTTGCCATTAGTGCAAAAATGGAGTCATACTTTGCAGCTTCGCTTTCAACAGCCATCATAGAGGTGTCTCATTGTTCATCATCACCCTCAGATTCAGTAGAGGAATCTCCCCAGGCAGCCAGAGCTTGCTTCACAATATTATCAGCGGCATCTATTTTCTTGAACTTTTTGTCGGGAACTGGGCTCCTCTTAACTGCCTTGTCCGCGTTGTGATTGTAATGGTCCTGTTTGTGGAGAGGACACTCTTTAATGAAATGTCCTAGCTTTTCACACTTGTGATATCAATCATATCCTTTGGTATTTTTGCTAGAGCTGCCTTTCTTGGGGATCCCTCCATTTCTACGAACCATTTTCTGGAATCTCTGAGTAAGATAGGCCATGTCTGTGTCATCACCGCTTGAGTAATTATTGTCTGCCTTGAGAACCAGGTTTTCTCATTTTTGGGTTCTCTTCTTTCAAGATCCTTCTTCTTTTTTATCTCATAGGTTTTCAGATTTCCATGAGTTCATCGATGGTCAACTTTTGTATATCCTTGGCTTCTGTGACAACATTAACTTTGCTCTCCCAAGAACCTGGAAATACACTGAATATATTTCTGGCCAGTTTGTTTCTTGAGATAACTTCTCCAAGGGAGTGAAGCTCATTGATGATGGAGGTAAAACGAGTATGCATATCCTGAATAGACTCATCCTCCTTCATCTTGAAGAGTTCATACTCAATAGTAAGCATGCCGATACTGCTTGAATTGAATGGTTCCCTCATGTGCAGTTTGGACAGCCTCCTAGATCTCCTTGGCAGATTTATAGGCTGATATGCGGTTATACTCATCTGGTCCAATGCCACAAATGAGGATCTTCTTTGCCCTGATGTTTTTCTCGATGGCCTTCCGACCAGCATCATTATATTCCTTCCTTATCTTTAGAACTGTAATTGTTCCCTCGACAATGATCTTCATGGGGATGAAGGGTCCATCACATATAACATCCTAGAGCTCTGAATCCTCTGCCATGATAAAATCATGCATTCTTGTCTTCCGCCAGCCATAGTATTGGCCATTGAATCTTGGTGGTCTGTAGGTTGATTGTCCTTCTTCGAAATTTGGTGAAGCAGCCATGCTGGTCCTTTCTAGATGTTAACCTTTTAGAAAGAACCTGCTTTGATACCAATTGATGTAAACTAAGGGTCTACCAAACTATAAAGAGAACCTGGTTCTCTATCAGTTCCCATAGCATATAGCAGTAAGTAAAAAACATAACGATATTTACGTGAAAAACTCCCAGCTCACAGGATTAAAAACCACGACCTACACTTGTAGGATTTCAACTTCACTAACTGATAAAACTTTAGATTACAACCTATTGCAATCTAGGAATTAAACTCTTAATACAACACCTACTCACAATAACTATATTATAAGCCTCTTTGTAATAACTTTATTACAAAGCTAACCACTTGACTAACTCTAGTCAAAACAACCACAAAAATAATGGTTTAAAAGTTGTCCTATGAATGCTTCTGAAAAGTTGATAGGAATTACAATTTAATAACACAAGACAAAGACACAACAATACTAAAGGACACACGATATAATCAATGTTAGGATCTAGTCCTTTATTCTGTTGTTGCTTTGTTCTTCAATGCCTTGGAGAAAATAAGGGAGGCTGGACACTTGAGAGAAAATCAATGTTTAGGTTTTGCAAGTGTGTTGAAATCTCTTGTCTCATGTTGATAATATATGAGTGAGGTCATCAAAGATGATGCAAGGGAGTGTCTGGTATGTACTGTTGTGTGTACAATACAGCAGCTTTAACAACTGTTAGAGTTGACTTGTACTGTGACCGGAGGAACTGATCACTATTTGTTCCCTCTTATGTTCCCTATCTGATTTGAACCAAATATTTGACTAGTTGCTCTGAATGTTGAGGAAACAATTGTATCAGGTTCTCTATCTGGTTCTCTCATGAAGTTTGTCAAATCATCAAAATAAAATATACATAGCTTATCAGTGGCCCGCAAATACGGCACCTGCCAAGCCCAGGAAATGTCGCAATTGTGACACAAACCACACAAATGCGAAGTCTATCATCCTCGCAAATGTGACCAAATTATCGTAAATGCGAACTAACCCATCTAAGACTAGACTTCACAAATTCAAACAAGCTATCGCAATTACGATAACTGAGTCCCTCCCGTCATGTTCCCAATTGCGATGATGGTGCTCGCAATTGCGACAACTGCAGCACCAGTACACCAGCAACCTGTATTTGAGCTCAAACCTTTTCGAAACACGTCTGAAACTCACCCGAGCCCTCTAGGCTCCAAACCAAATATCCACACAAGTCTAAAATATCATACAAACTCGCTCGTGCAATCAAAACACAAAAATAACATCTAGAACTATAAATCGGACATCAAAATGCATGAAATTTACATTAAAACTTAAGAACTTTTAAAAACACAACCACATGTCAGATTCCTACTCAGAATGATATCAAACTTTGCAGACAAGATTTAGATAACATAATGGACCTATTACAAGTCCCAAAATCAAAAACCAAACCCGAAAATCATAAAGTTAAATCATAGTAAAACCTAAGAAATTTCTAAACCTTCAAATTGCCAACTTTCGGCAAAACATGCCAAATCAACCTAGGACCTTCGAATAAATTTCGGGCATACGCCCACATCCAAAATCACTATATGAACCTATCGGAGCCATCAAGATACCATTTCGGAGTCGTTTTTATAAAAGTCAAACATCGGTCATTATTTCCAACTTAAGCTTTTAAAATGGGAATCATTCATCCAAATCAATCCCGAAATATCAGAAAATCGAGGCCATACATGCAAGTCATAATACACAATATGAAACCACTCAAGACCTCGAACTACTAAACGGAATGCTAAAGCTCAAAATGACCGGTCGGGTCGTTACAATACATGACCCACAATGTACATAGAGCTTTTATGATAATAGATACCTGAATACATAAAATAAAGTAAAATACCCATTAGAACTATAGCAGGTTCACCATAAGTTGGATTATTGAGGAAGATGCCGAGCAAAGATCTGCATCATTCAATAGAAGTATACCTGCATCCATTCATTGCATAAACTTTCTTCCTTTTTGTATCTTTATTTGGGATATCATTAGTTATCGACATAAACATGTGAAACCACCATGGAGTTCGATCTCGGCTCAATTGGCTAAGTCGATTACCATAATACCGTATGGTTCGATGTGTACTAGTATGTCACAACCTAATTTCTCCTTTCGTGAACTGTCGTGACCACACCTAGTCTCTACAACTAGGTAAGCCTAATTATTGCGGAAATGAAATGAAAACATAAAGATAACAACCAACAGATATAGTTAATAAGCAAAAACTGTGCCACTCGGCATATACAATATTCACTTTTTTCCAAAACCCGAAAACCCGCAAGTCACAAGCTACTAAGAAGTTTCTATCTACTCTATACATTAATGTCTAAAGAAAACAAGGGGGAAATTAACACAAGGGAATATAAGGGGACTCCGAGCTCTGCGGACGCAGATAGATGTACCTTGAAGTCTCCTGAAGCGGCAACCACGCAACTAGACTCGAGGATAGTAGCTAGTACCTGGATCTGCACACGAAAACTATGTACATAAAAGGGCATGAGTACACCACAACGGTACCCAGTAAGTGCCAAGCCTGACCTCGGTCGAGTAGTGACGAGATCAGGTCAGGAACCTACTTGTATAAGATAATGAAATAAGACAGAACGAGATATCACAGTCAAAATAAATATGGAAATCTAACGGGAATAGAATCATAGCAAATACAACAGCTCAGAATACAAAGATAACAACAGGGGATCTCCTGAGATACCGTCTCGTAATCCCAAACGTAAATGTGCAAGGGGATCTCCTGAAATACCGTTCCGTAATCCCAAAATAAATATACAGAATAGGGGAATCTCCTAGAATACCGTTCTATAGTCCCAAAGTAAATATGCAATATATGGGGATCTCCCATAAAACCGTTCTGTAGTCCCAAAGTAAATATGCAGCGCAACCAACAAAAATAAAAGTTACAACAAGAAATCCTACAGTTTAGACTAAGTTCAAGTCAAAGAAAGCAGGTAATTTTACTAAACATGTTGCACAGAGTTTGAATAGGTAATTAAACAAGTAGGCATTCTATTCTAACCTAAACAGGATAGTTACATATGCTAGTGTGTTTCAAATAAGGAGAAACAAGTTATGACTTAGTGAAAAACAGAGCTTTACAACAAATAGCCTGTGTACGTACTCGTCACCTAGAGTACATTGCGATCACATATAAAACAGTACCAAATCCTAAGGGGAGTTCCCCCGCACAAGGTTAGACAAGTCACTTACCTCGAACCAAGCTCAATCAATCAGCCACAATGCCTTTTCCACGAATATCCGGCTCCGAGTGGCCCAAATCTAGCCAAAATCAATTACATAGCATAAATATACCTACAAGAAACTAATCTGGCTAATGAAATCAAAGCTAATGCAAGAAATTGAAAAATCGCTCAAACAGCCTCCACGGGCCCACGTCTCGAAATCGGGTAAAAGTCACAAAATACAATCACCCATTCACTCATGAGTTCACTCGTACCAAAATTACTCAAATCCGATACCAAAATCTCGATCAAAACCCCAAAATTCGGCCTAAGAACTTTTCTCAATTTTTCCCAACTTTTCACCCCAAATCCGAAATTAAACGATGAATTCAACCATATATTAGTGGGATATAACCATAAAGGAGTTAGGAATCATTACCCAATGACTTCCTCTGAAAATCTCTCGAAATTCGTCTTCTACCGAGCTTCCAATTCAATTTTGTGATATGAACTCAAAACCCACATTGTTTAACTTTAACTTCTTCCCAGGTATGCCCTTCTTCGCGAACGCGGTCAAAGCCTGACCGTTCCCGAAGCACAAGCTTCTTCAAACCGAAAATATACTCATCGCGAACGCGATGCACTGGTAGTGAATGCGAAGCTCAACTAGCCTGACCCTACACGAACACGGGACACTCATCGCAAATGTGTAAGCTATCATGCCTGGAACCCATCTGACCATTGACTCTATGCGAACGCGAGGTCCTTATCGCGAACGTGTAGCCTTAGTGTTCCATACCTTCACGAACGTGGAAAAGATGCTGCGAACGTGAAGAACAACTCAGCTGCCTTTCCCAGATGCTCTACGTGATCGCGAGACATCTCTCGCGAACGCGATAAAGGATTTTCTGCTACAAAAACACCAGGAATTTGCTATCTTTCAAGTCCAAAAACTAGTTTGTTAAGCACCTGAAACTCACCCGAGGTCCCCGAGACCCAAACCAAATATACTAACTAATCCTAAAATACCATACGAACTTAGTCGATCCCTTAAATCACATCAAACAATGCTAAAATCACGAATCACCCTACAATTCAAACTTAAAGAACTTGAAACTTTGAAATTCTACAACCGATGCTGACCTATCAAACCATGCCCGATTGACCCCACATTTTGCACACAAGTCATAATCAACACTACGGACCTACTCCAACTTCCAGAATTGGATTCCGACCCTGATATCAAAAATTTCACTACCGGTCCAAAACATCAAAAATTCTACTTTCGTCATTTCAACCCTAAATGCGATACAGACCTCCAAAACACAATACGGACACTCTTCTAAATCCAAAATCACCCAACAGAGCTAACGAAATCGACGGAACTCCATTCTGGAGTCTTCTTCACACAGTTCTGACTACGGTCCAAATTCTAAGGTTTAAACCTCCATTTAAAAGAGTTTAAATCAAGAAAAAAAATAGAATTTGCGGAAAAGAAAAGCCCGACATCGGGGTGTCACTAGTCATGAGCATCTACTATAATCTGTCTAACAATATCAAGGCTAACTTAGCCTGGAAAAATAGCTAAATACAACTAGAGGAAGATAAGAGGGAGAAGAACAGGGGCTGCGATCGCCAAACAGCTACCTTACTATCTCCGAGAAAACCTGCAACCAGAACACTCAATAACCGCTACTGTGTCCAGCTAAACCTGAATCTGCACACAAGGTGCAGGGAGTAACATGAGTACGCCAACTCAGTAAGTAACAACAATAAATACAGACTGAGCAGTAGTGACGAGCAATAAAGCATATAACATTCATATCATGAGGTCCTCGATCCTGGCCCTCGATCTTGGCCCTCAATCCTGGCCCTCGATCCTGGCCTCGATCCAGGCCCTCGATCTTGGGCCTTCGATCCTGATTCTCGGTCCTAGGCCTTCGATCCTGGCCTTCAACCGTGACCCTCGACCCTGGGCTCGATCATATCTTCGATCGTGGCCCTCGATTCTGGGCTCGATGATATCTTCGATCGTGGCCCTCGATCCTGGGCTCGATCATGTCTTCGATTGTGCCCCTTAATTCTAGGCTCGATCATGTCTCCGATCGTGGCCCTCGATTCCGGGCTCGATCGTTGGGAGATTGCTGGGCTCGATCGCTGGGAGATTGCTGGCAGAAGAAATTTTCAACAAAAGGAAATTGCAACAGCTGTTGTAGTTCAATTTTTGATCTGTTAACCATCTGAAACTCACCCGAGGCCCTCGGGACCTCAACCAAATATACCAGAAAATCCTAAATCATCATACGAACTTAGTTGAATCCTAAAATCACCTCAAACAACGCTAAAACCATGAATTACACCCCAATCCAAGACTAATGAGCTTTAAAATTTCTAATTTCTACAAACAACTCCGGAACCTATCAAATCACGTCCGATTGACCTCAAATTTTGCACACAAGTCATAAATGACATGAAAGAGGTATTCCAATTTTTAGAATCAGATTACGACTCCGATATCAAAAAGTCAACCCCCGATCAAACTTTTCAAAAATAAAACTTTCGGCATTTCAAGCCAAATTCCTCTACGGACTTCCAAATAATATTTCGGACACGCTCCTAAGCCCAAATTCACCATACAAAGCTATTGGAATCATAAAAATTCAAATCCAAGGTCGTTTACACATAGGTCCATATCCGGTCCACTTTTCTAACTTAAAATTTTCAATTATGAGACTAAGTGTCTTATTTCGCTCTGAGTTCCTTTCAGACCCAAACCAACTAACCCGATATAACATAATATAGCTGAATAACACAAATATAAGTAGAAATAGGGAAAATGGGGCTATAACTCTCGAAACGACCGGTCGGGTCGTTACATCCTCCCCCTCTTAAACATTCGTTCGTCCTCGAACGGGTCTAGAAACATACCTGGAGTCTCGAATAGGCGTGGATATCTGCTCCGCATCTCCCACTCGATCTCCCAGGTAGCCTCCTCCACAGGTTGACCTCTCCATTACACTTTCACTGAAGCTATATCCTTTGACCTCAACCTTCGAACCTGCGGATCTAAAATAGCCACCGGCTCCACATCATAAGTCATATCACCCTCCCACTGAACCGTGCTGAAATCCAAAACATGGGACGGATCTCCAATATACTTCCTGAGCATGGAAACATCAAACACTGGATGCACACTCGACAAGCTAGGTGGCAAGGCAAGCTTATAAGCCTCCTCCCCTATTCTCTGAAGCACCTCAAATGGCCCAATGAACCGGGGGCTCAACTTGCCCCTCTTCCCAAACCTCATAACACCCTTCACGGGTGATACCTTCAGCAAAACCTTCTCCCCAACCATAAAAGACACATCACGGACCTTCCTATCCGCTTAGCTTTTCTGCCTAGACAGTGTCGTGCGAAGCCCCTCCTGAATCAATTTCACCTTATCTAATGCGTCCTGGACCAAGTCTGTACCTAAGAACCTAGCCTCACCCGGCTCAAACCATCCAACTGGAGATCTACATCTTCTCCCATACAAAGCCTCGTACGGGGCCATCTGAATACTCGACTGATAGCTGTTGTTATATGCAAACTCCGCGAGTGGTAGCAACTGATCCCATGAATCCCCAAAGTCAATGACACAAGCACGCAACATGTCCTCCAATATCTAAATAGTGTGCTTGGACTACCCGTCCGTCTGAGGGTGAAAATATGTGCTTAACTCAACCTGAGTACCCAACTCTCGCTGCACGACGCTCCAAAACTGCAATGTGAACTGAGTACCCCTATTTGAAATGATGGAAACTGAGACACCATGCAGGCGAACGATCTCTCGGATGTAAATTCCAGTCAACCGCTCTGAAGAGTAAGTAGTACCAACTGGAATGAAGTGCGCGGACTTGGTCAGCCTATCCACAATGACCCAAATAGCATCAAACTTCCTCGAAGTCCATGGGAGCCCAACTACAAAGTCCATAGTGATCCGCTCCCACTTCCACTCTAGGATCTCTAATCTCTGAAGCAAGCCACCCGGTCTCTGATGCTCATACTTAACCTGCTGACAGTTTAGACACCGAGCTACAAACTCAACTATATCCTTCTTCATCCGCCTCCACCAATAGTGCTGCCTCAAATCCTGGTACATCTTCGTGGCACCCGGATGGATGGAATACCGCGAGCTGTGGGCCTCCTCAAGAATCAACTCTCGAAGCCCATCTACATTAGGCACACAAATCCGGCCCTGCATTCTCAGCACGCCATCATCACCAATAGTCACATCCCTAGCGTCACCTCTCTGAACCCTATCCTGAAGAACAAGCAAGTGAGGGTCATCATACTGACGCTCCCTGATACGGTCATAAAGAGAAGACTCGGAGACCATACATGCCAATACCCGACTAGGCTCCGAAATATTTAATCTAACAAGTTGGCCTGCTAAGGTCTGAACATCTAATGCCAAAGGTCTCTCTCCTGCTGGAAGATATGCTAAACTCCCCAAACTCTCTGCCCGGCGACTCAAAGCATCGGCCACCACATTGGCCTTCCCCGGATGGTACAAAATAGTGATATCATAGTCCTTAAGAAGCTCCAACCATCTCCGCTGACGCAAATTAAGATCCTTCTACTTTAACAGATACTACAGACTCCGATGATCAGTATATATCTCATAATGAACCCCATACAAATAATGACGCCAAATCTTCAAGGCGTGAACAATGGCTGCTAACTCAAGATCATGGACAGGATAGTTTTTCTCATAGGTCTTCAACTGGCGTGAAGCATAGGCAATCACCCTACCCTCCTACATCAAAACATAACCAATACCTATCCTCGAGGCATCACAATACATGGGGTAAAAACCTGAAGCTGATGGCAGAACTAACACTGGAGTTGTGCTCAAAGCATTCTTGAACTTCTGAAAGCTCTCCTCACACTCATCCAACCACCTGAATGGAGAACCCTTTTTGGGTCAATTTGGTCAAGGGCGATGCAATAGATGTAAATTCCTCCACAAAGCGACGGTAGTAACCCGCCAAACCAAGAAAACTCCTAATCTCTGTGGCTGAGGATGGTCTGGTCCAACTCTGCACCGCCTCTATCTTTTTCGGGTCCACCTGAATACCCTCACTGGACACCACGTGCCCCAAGCATGCTACTGAACTGAGCCAAAACTCGCATTTGGAGAACTTTGCATAAAGCTTCTCCACCCCCAATCTCTGCAATACAACCCTCAAATGCTGAGCGTGCTCCTTCTGGCTACGAGAGTACACCAAGATGTCGTCAATGAATACAACGACGAATGAGTCCAAATAGGGCTGGAACACACTGTTCATCGAATGCATGAACGCTGCTGGGGCATTGGTCATCCCAAAAGACATCACCTAGAACTCATAATGGCCATATCGGGTCTTGAAAGCTGTTTTGATAATATCCGAATCCTGAATCTTGAGCTGATGATAACCGGACCTCAAATCAATCTTGGAGAACACCCTCGCTCCCTGAAGCTGGTCGAATAAATCATCAATATGAGGCAAAGGATACTTATTCTTGATTGTGACCTTGTTCAACTGCTTGTAATCAATACATATTCTCATGGAATCATCCTTCTTCTTTACAAATAGAACCGGTGCACCCCACGGTGACACACTAGGCCGAATAAACCCCTTATCAAGGAGTTCCTGAAGCTGTTCTTTCAATTCCTTCAACTCCGCCGGTTCCATACGATATGTTAGAATAGAAATGGGCTGAGTGTCCGACACCAAATCATTACCAAAGTCAATATCCCTATCAGGCGACATGCCCGGTAGGTCTGTAGGAAATACATCCGGAAAATCACATACCACCGGAACAGAATCAATGACAAGAGTCTCTGCACTAACATCCCTCACAAAAGCCAAATAAGATAGGCAACCCTTCTCAACCATGCGATGAGCCTTCAAATATGAAATCACCCTACTTGGTGCATAATCTACAGAACTGCTCCACTCAACCCTCGGAATTCCTGGCATAGCCAACATCATCGTCTTAGCGTGACAATCTAGAACAGCATGACATGGAGATAACCAATCTATACCCAATATCACATCAAAGTCAACTATACTGAGCAACAATAGATCTACTCGGGTCTCCAGACCCCCAATAGTCACCACACATGACTGATATATGCAGTCCACAATAATAGTATCGCCCACAGGAGTAGATACACGTACAGATGAAAGTAAGGACTCACAGGGTATATCCAGAAAATGGGCGAAATATGAGGAAACATATGAAAACGTGGAACCAGGGTCAAATAATACTGAGGCATCTCTGTGGAAAACTGAGACAATACCTGTAATCACAACATCTGAAGCAATAGAATCTGGTCTGGCAGGGAGAGCATAGAAACCGACCTGACCACCCCCTAATATGTGCCCCCCTCTAGGGCAACCCCTAGATGACTAAACTCCACCCCGGGCTGACTGGGCGACTGGTGATGTACCTGGTGCTGTAGTCGGAGGCTGACTCCTCTGCTAAGATAGACCTCTGTGACGACGAGGACACTGCCTCCACATATGACCAAGCTCCCCACACTCAAAACAACTCCCTGGTGCTGGCGGTGGAAACTGAAGGGAACCCCTAGCACCGAGTTGACTGGTAGAAGAACCTGGCATGGAAGAGCCCTGAACAGGTGGAGCACGGGACGAACTCTGAACTGGTAGGGCACCAAGTGATGAGTGGCCCTGATGAGAATTGTGAGAACCTTGGCTAGATGATGCACCCCGATGAAATGGCCGAGCTGACTGAGCCTGTCTGAAATGACGACCTCTACCGTGCTGGAACTGACCCCCAAAAGAAGCACCACTGAATCCACCCTGACCACGAGGCCTCTTGGCCTTCCTCTCAACCCTCTCCTGACCGCGAACCATCTTAATCTGCCGAGCAATGGTGACAACCTCATCAAAGGTAGCACCTGAAACCCGCTCCCTGGTCATGAGCAACTGTAGCAAATAAGTGAGGCCATCAATAAACCTCATGATCCTCTCTCTGTCCGTGGGAACCAACCAGATAGCATGACGGGCCAACTCGGAGAATCGCATCTCATACTG
>AWOL01S0020688.1:0-29554 GCA_000715115.1 Nicotiana otophora
AATAATAATAATTACAAGATACTTTAATAATTTATTTCAACTTGTGAAGCTAATTGATAAATTACAAAATCCTTGGAATTTAATGAATTATTATTCTTGCTTGTTAAGGAATTAATTGTTACTCCTGTAAATGAGATTTAATTGATAAATTGGATATTATTTGAATTGAAGGAATTTGATTATTTTCGCTGATTAAATAAATTATTATAAATTTGTAAATTATGCTGATTTAAACATCCTAGTTTTATTTCAGTTATTATCATTGACTCATAGTGAGTGTCAAAGTCGGCCATCTTGTCTCTACCACTTCGAGATTAGGCTATACTGAGTACACGATATTTACGTACTCATACTGCACTTGCTACACATTTTATTGTGCATGTACATATATTTATAGCGGCCTTGTGGGCGCAGAGGTGTGGTTAATAATTGTGGGTACATAGGTGAGTCGCATTTTATATTACGATCCGCAGTTATCAGAGTCTCCTTCAGAGTTATTATATTTTTCTGTCTAATTTGTTTTCTAGACAGATGCTGTATTTTATTTTAATTCCCTAGTAAATGCTCATGCACTTGTGACACCGGGTTTTGGGATGATTATGGGTTGCACTGTATTGAAAATTTTTAAAGATATTAGTACGTATTTGGTAAATGTCATCTTCTGCTATTTAATTGGGGGAAACAACTATGACTTCAAAAATATTAAAATGAGAATTTATTTAGTATTTATTGTTGGCTTGTCTGACAGCGGTGTCCGATGCCATCACGACCTATAGGTGAAATTGGGTCGTGACAAGATACTTAAATGATTAATTTCAATAACTACAGGGATACTACACTAAAAGGCACTACATTTTACTACGCTAAAAGGGCACTATATTACTAGTATTTAAGCAAATAAATAATCTAAACCAGATAAAAATAACAAATACATTTAATCAGAAAACATTCATGAAAATATATATACAATAGTAAAAAGTAACTTATTAACATTTGTTTTACCAAATAATAATAATTTCTCAATTTTTACATATTTGTTTAGCACACTAATGTTTTAGTCTGGATAAAAATAACATACCGGTTTAATCGCAAAAAAAAAAAAATACAAAATAACATAGAACACATTTAAAACAACTAATGTGCATTTTTTATACTAGTTTCGACAAAAACTAAATCAGAATACCTCGATTTATGTTTTTTGAAAAGTTGAAGATTTGAATCCGAAACGAGCAACCCACAACGAGAGAATGCTTAGTTAGGATGTGGGACCAATAATTTTTACTTTTTGTGGGACGGGTCGAGTTTTTTTGGGTCGTTAATGGGGGAGGGGACCGCTGGTTTGATTTAAAAATGGGGGGAGGGGGTATTTTGCTTTTGTAACGGGGAAAAGGGAAGGGACGGATATTTGAAGGGATATAACGTTGTTTATTAAGGCGCTATACATATAGCGCCTTAATAAACTGCGCTATACCTGCACGTCTAATCAATTTCATATATAGCGCCCTTTTAAAGGGAGCTATACCTTAACTGTTATGTATTTTGGTCCTTACATAAAATTGTCACTAACATAAAATTGGTTCTTACTAAATTATCACTTACATAAAATTGTCACTTTCCATTGTTATATAGCAACGGATTTAACGATACGATATTCTAAAATTTAAGTAATAATCAAAATAAACATTATTTGAAATAACAATACAATACATTAGATAACAACCATCTAAACAAGCTATTAATGTTAGATAGGAGAAATTAATATGTTCTTATGTACTTGCTATTAATGAATTCTTCCTTTCAGGCACTAAATCAAATTCATTAAATAGTTCAGAGTCTGCGTATTGCGTAGCTAAAATACGGTTTGCTAGTGCTTACTATATATACTGGTGTACCTTTTTTTCCAAGTGATATAACGTACAATCCTTTTCTAATTTCGGTAATAGGGACAAAGCCTGTAGTTACACGTACTCCACCTTAATTTTTGCACCTCTTCTTGAACTCCGAGTTCTACGCCTGTATTAATAACTGCAGAGACATCAACATTTACATCAACATGGATGAATGTCAAAAAGAGGATGTAAGGAAAATTGTGGAGAGTGATTAATAGCATTTAGGATAACTGAAGTTCACAAGGCGTCAACTTCTTTTTCCTCTTGCTAACTCGTATTAATCACTTTCCTCAATCAGCTTATTGTGTTTGATTAATTAATTCAAAAAATACTACTGAAAAAAAATTAGTGTGAATTTGGTTTATTCAGGATTTAGTATATAAAAGAAAAAGTATGTATGAAATAGAGAAAATTGGGGAGAGTGATTAATACGAGTTAGCAAGACGAAAACAAAGTTGACGCCTTGTGAACTTCAGTTATCCTAAATTTAGTAGATATAGAAAAGCTTGTTGAAATATATACTATTAATCATGAGCTTAGATATAGTATTTACTAATATTTACTATGCATCATTGTTTAATTACTTTAATAAAGAATTAAATAGATTATATATTTATGTGTTCGCCCATTTACTTATATAGTAGATGAATTAGTGTATAGAGTTTTATCTTATACACAGAAGATTAAATCATCGGTTATTATAAATTTTAAAGTTTAAGATCACAATCTAAGATAAAAATCAAACACGCCATCGGAATGCTTGTAGCAAAAGATTATATCAAATTTATCTTGATTATGGAAATTGTGTAGTTTTAACTTCTTATGATAGTACATTTTGTATGTATTCAATGGACAAAGTAAATATAAGTATTTTTATACCGACTATATAAATAAATTCTCTAACCCATTAAATTAACTTACAATGTTAATCTTGATATTATTATTATGAGTAATGTATATTATTTGTGGTTTTGATTTTTCAAAAGGTGAGATTTTTTTGTGGATACTATCTTTTGATAAGTTGGATGTTACAAAATAATAATTAGTTGATAGAATCTATGTCTCAATTTTAGAGATTGATGATATCCCTTTGTAAAAACTTATAATTTTTTATGTAAAAACTTCACCGTTGAATTTTGCATCTATAACGACCTGACCGGTCATTTTGAGTTTCAGCACTTTGTTCGGGGTTTGAGACCTTGAATAGAGCTTCACATTATGCATTATGATGTCACGACCCAAACTGGAGGTCCATGACTGGCACCCGGGCCAAACCTGCCGAGCACCAACATACATTTTATCTAACCTTTCTTATTATCTATAAGGGCCGACGAGATCAAAATAAATAGTAGACATGAATCATAAACAACCAACAATGACAGATATTGACATGAACATATATAACATGGGCCGACAAGGCTGTCATGAAGCTATATATAAGGTACGAGCCAACAAGGCTGCCATGATAGACTATACAACAAAAACCAGCCGACAAGGCTATCAAAAACTATACATGAGACGACACCTGTCTATGAGCCTCTAAAGGAACATAAGTGTTGTAACATTGCTGGAACAGGGCTCGGACATACCCATAATATAAAAAATGCAAACCAAGACCACGGCAAGTCCGGAGAAAGGACCTCGCCAATAACCGTTGAACTGGGCAGCCTACTGTGGTGGGGGAGCTTCATCTACATGTCTATCAGGACTGTAACATCTGAATGCCTCTGAGGGCGATTGATATATATATATATATATATATATATATATATATATGCGCATATATCTTTAAAAAACTATGCCTCTTTGGGAAAAATCATCATCATATCGTACCCCACCTTAATAGACTCGGTAAAAATGTACTCGGCCATCATAAGGCCCGGTAGAATCGTACCCGGCCACGTGGATCTTGGTAAAACCCAACTGATCAGTGATTGCACAATAGGTGCCGTACCCGGCCGACTATATGTAATGACCCGACCGGTCGTTTTGAGCATTTACACTTCCCTCGATGGTTTGAGGGCATGAGTAGCTCCGTATGATGTATTATGACTCTTGTGTATCGCCGATTTCGGTTTTCGGATGATTCGGATTTAGTTTATGAATGAATTTCACGTTTGAAGCTTTAAGTTAAATGAGTTTGTCAAGTTTGACTTTTGAGTATTTAACCTCGGATCAAAGTTTTGATGGTTTCGTTAGGTCCGGATGGTTATTTTGGACTTGAGCGTATGCTCAGATTTGCATTTCGATATTTCTAGAAGGTTTCATCACTATTTGGCAAAAGTTGGTAATTTGAAGGTTTAGAATGTTCATAAGTTTGACCGTGAATTGACATTGATGATATCGGGTTCAGATTGTGTTATGTGTGATTTGAGGCTTCAAGTAGGTCTGTGTGATGTTATGGGACTTGTTGGTATGTTAGGAGGGGGTCCCGAGACGGCTTGAGCATATTTTGGATTGATTTCAGACCATTTTTCTTCATATTTTCATTGCTTGTTTTTGCTGGTTTCTCCTGGTGTCTAATGCCTCAATTGTTCTTCGCGATCGCGAAGATGAAGACGCGATCGCGTAAGGTAAAGTCTGGAGCTGGGATTTTCTGCTTCGCGTTCGCGAGGTATAGACCACATTCGCGTAGTTAAGGGGAACTGGAGCACCGCGTTCGCGAAGGAAGAACCGCAATCCAATAGCATTGAGACGGAGAGCTGGGAGCTGATGATTTCTCTTCCCCGTTCGCGTGGTTCAGTCCGCGTTCGCAGAGAGTTGGCATCTGTGGGCATCGCATTTGTATGCGGAGGATCGCGAACGCGTAGAGTATTTCAGGGCATTGTATTTTCTTCTTCGCGATCGCGATTCATAAATTCGTCTAGTGATTATAAATACTCTTTTTTCGGAGGTTTCAGACATTTTGGCATATTTTGAGCTATGGAGTACGGATTGAGGTAATTTTTGAGGCAAGTTTTATCACATGGAATGGGGTAAGTATTTTCTACTCGGTAGTGATTTTATTTCGTGGTTCCATCTTCGTTTCGGCATTTGATTGATGATTTCAAAAGAAAGATTTGGGGGGGGGGTGTTGTCTAAACTTTCCTAAAGTGAATTTTCGAGTTTTGATAACCGATTCAGAGTCGGATTTGAGTGAAATTAGTATGATTGGACTCGTAATTGAATGAGTTATCGGATTTTATGAGTTTTATCGGGTTCCGATGTATGGGCCCGAGTTTGACTTTTTGGTTGACTTTGGGATATTTGATTAACAATTCAACCTTTATCTATTGGGTTTACTTCCTTTGGCATTATTTTATGTTCTTGAGTTACTTTTGTCTAGTTTTGAGCCATTTGCAGGTCGGTACGCATGGGATGGAATTGTTAGGGTATTGTTTTGCTTGCTCGATATTGGATTCGGCTTGTTCGAGGTAAGTAACTTATCTAAACTTGGATTTGATGGTATTTAACCCTGGAAACTGTGTTATAAGAGATGTATTGAGGTGACGAGCGTATGGGCGTGCACAGGAGAAATCATGATTTTAGTTGGCTATTAGATTGTGCCCGGACTTGTTTTGCTATTATATCTTGTTACCTCCATGTTTTCCCTACTTGTTTGATTATATGAACTGTGAATCATGTTAGAAATCATGTTTAGGCAATATACTTATTCTGTTGGGACCCACTGAGGTTGTCTCTACTATTAAGTTATTTGCTTAAATTGCAATTACATACTCAGTCATATTCATTCATTTGGATATCATATCTCAATCTCTGTGATCATTTGTTGTCACATCATGTTATCATTGTTTAGGCTGATTGGCATGAGATTTGTGAGCCAGAGAGACTAGAGAGATTGATGACTGAGTTGGGGCTTGAGAGTCATGTTGTGAGGGATATTGTGTATCGGGCTGCACGCCGCAGCAGACCATATTGGCTTTATATATATTATTATTATATGGATCGGGTTGCATGCCGTAGCAGGCCTTATATGCTTTATTGTTGTTTATGGGATCGGGCTTCATGCCGTAGCAGATCATGTGGGCTTTATATTAGCGCTTGGGCAGTATCCGCCACTCTAGAGTCTGACATACCAACAATGAGTGCAAGTACCGAGTGCCAAGTGATTAAGTGTACCGAGTGCCGAGTGATTGATTGTATCGAGTGATTGAGTGTACCGAGTGATTGAGGGTGAGACAGTGAGGTTGAGTACTTTGAGAGTGTGAGTACATGAGTTTATCACTATGATGCATTATATTTGACATGCATACTTGGCATGTAGGCATAAAGATGAATTTCCTCATGCTAAGCGGTATTGTGACATTCATGACTTCACATGCATATAGGCATAGATATGCACTTTCCTCATGCTATCTGAGAATGAAATATCTTATCTGTTGTTGAAAGTGTTTGGGAAAAATCATAGTTTTCTGATATACTTATATTTTGGTGATTCCGGTGAAAGATTTGGGTTTACTGTTATACATGAAAAGCATGCCTATTTTTCATAATTGTGAACGAGTTGAGCATCATATCTTTGAGTTATTACTTGTATTGTTTTTATTATATTGTTACTATTTGTTCTTGGCTATTTGTGTTGGACTCTGACCATTGTCCAAGCTCGTCACTGTTTTCAACCTAAGGTTAGGTTTGTTACTTATTGAGTACATGGGGTCAGTTATACTCATACTACACTTCTGCACCTTGCGTGCAGATTTTGGAGCTAATGTTACTGCGTATGGTAGGAGCTGGCATTGGAGATGTACCTGCGTTCCGGTTATAGCTGCCTCTTATTCTTGGTAGCTTTAGATTTATAAATCTGTTTATGTATATTTCGAACAAATGATGCATTTATTTCACAAGCTTTATAAAATCTAGATCTTAGAAGCTCATGATTTGTACTACTAATCCTTGAAAAGTTGTATAAAAGTTCTGTTATTTCATCATTTATTTTTCCAATAAATCTCATTTACATTGGATTGTTGTTAATTGGTTTACCTAGGGGGTTGAGTTAGGTGCCATCACGACTAGTTGGATTTTGGGTCGTGACAAGTTTGTATCAGAGCCCTAGGTTCATAGGTTCTACGAGTCATGAGCAAATGTCTAGTAGAGTCTTGCGGATCGGTATGATGATGTCCATACCTATCTTCGAGAGGCTACATGGCATCTAGGATAAACTTCCCGTATTTTTTTTCCTTATCGTGTGATATTCATTAAGCTTGAAGCGTATATTTTTGAATTCCTTCCACTCAATCATATGCGTATGTAAGCACTTGGTATCAGTCGTGCATCAACGACTTGTGGTCCCATGGATGAAGTGCGAGATATGTCTTTTGTGTTTTGGTGATGGGCCAGTCTGGAGGACTTGAGGCCGGGTTTTGACCGCAGCTTGGGCACGGTGATTTCAGTTGTATAAGTATGTGCTTTGTGATTTCTATGTCTGGTGGTGTCCCTATGAGTGGGACTGGTGGCTGGGTGAGTGGTTGGATGGCTATATGATGAGTATGATGTGACTGCAGGATGTATTTAGATAATTTGAATGTGAAGAGAAGAGTTTGCTTGAGATGTGAAAAGGACTATTGGATGCTCGATTTAGGAGTTATGAGGATTTTAAGGGATTCTTTTATGTTATTTTATTTGTGGAACGAAGTAGATTCTCATGTCTTGTTGATGTGTTCAGACTCTGAAAAATTAAGTGATTGCATAGTAGTTGTGGCTATGAAAGGGTATAGAGAGATGTCAGTTTGTGGCTAAGCAGGTGGGTTATCACCTGCGGGGTAATCTACGGATGTGTGATCCTTATAATGTTGTGTTAAGGGTTTTTTTTTTACTAGTGGGTTATATGTGTTGCGATTTTAGTTTGGATTGGTTGAGAAAGTTGACCTGACTGTCACGAGGATGACTGCGAGCTTAGCAGACGATTTATGGTATATTATGGCTTGTGTTGCATGAGCTTGTGAAGAATTTTAGTTGAATCTCATTGTGGAAATATGAAGCTACACAAAGTCTCAAACCGCCAAAAGGAATACCAAAGCTCAAACAACTATCGGGTCTATATTTTTCGCAACTTAAACATACCTTCGTCCTCGAACGTGCCAAAAGTCATTCCAAACTAATCAATTCACTAAATAATTTCATCGTGCACATACCCATGGATGATCTCACATTACCTGAATCAATATAAACCTATTAACACAATCATGAATGAAGGTTCTTCCTTCAACCTTAGCTTACAATCCTTAAAACAAATTTCCAACATTCGAAAGTCTCCCTAAGATCCGATTCTTTTATATATGCATTTTGTTAATCTCAACAAAGCTGCATAGTGCAATAAATATACTGCAAAGATATAACCTCACGGTGTATAGCATAAATCATGTACTCATAATAATATCTTTTGACCACAATAGCTACTCATTACCAAATCCTATACCAGTAATATACCTAACATCATATAAAAACCTTGTTTCAAATCTTTGCAACGCTGCTAATGATGAAAGAAACGTGTAGAAACTCATATCAACCCACCAAATCAACAGGTCGTAGAGTCCTCTCGCTCAACAAGAACCGTTGACAAATTATGAGTTGACTAATTACACTCTCCTTCCAAACATACCTTATCCAAATCTGATTGCACAAATTCTTGGTCCAATAACCTTGTCTCACCCAGTATAAGCTGCTCGACCGACATGCTACACCTAATCCCACCTAAAACCTCATACAATGTAGCATGTACGCTCCACAAGAAACAAGTCGAATATTACCAATAATGGAAACAGAACCACATAAGAGAGCTATCCAACAAGTTCAATAGATACAACAACAAAATCATCATGCCATGAACCCATCCCACCTGGGAGAAACAAGACACACGGAATAAGTGTAAGGAATCCTATCTAGTCATAACTCCATTATGGTGCGTAACCCGATCCGAACATAACAATCCATAAGGAAATACCCCTCGAGCTAAAATGCTCATACTCAACATACACATGTGTATCAATAACAAGCACGTAAAGTGCATAAACATAACCATGGGGGGGGGGGGGGGGATCAGATGGTGTGGTACTCTACGAAAGACGGGAATGACTAAAGTACAATAAACAATTCAACAACTCAAGAGACATCTCGCTCATATATCACCACAAGGCCTAAACAAGGCAACAACTTGCGTGTGAATAATCTAGTTGTCTACCCATCATAGCATAAGAGCGTAACATATGAAATAGATCAGGGCATGTAGAAGATCAACTTCACCCGACGACACACCATAACAAATGCTATGCTGAGTAAGCAAATCAAATCCAATGTAGGATACACATTCTTGTTAGGCCTACCAATAGGCCCCAGACCCACTCAAAACATTCTAAAATATGTAAATAGCCATCTAAAAATCCATAGTGACCTTATCCATGACACATACCATCAGTTGTCAAATTTTGAGCACACTTTCCCAGCCTGCACCTCGAGGGATAGTTTACCTATCAGAAATAAAATCTCTAAACTTCGAGAATACAAGAAACTCCATACCTGGCCACTAACTTTCCTACTTAAATCATGGCCATGTCATGCATACACAATCGCATCGTGATAACTACTTCCATAAATCTTTCGCATAAAGTAGAAAGCCTGGACATTGACGGTTATCAACCAGGCGATTCTGTAGTACTCGCCAAGAATTCACAAATCAATACAAAATGCATTTTCTACAACATACACCCTTATCAAGCGATACAAGATAGTGCCATCATTATCTCAAACATCTTTAATCTCTCAGGCTGTTTAGAACACATGACCTTCCTTTCAAAACTGAACCACAACCTTGCCCTTTTTAATTCCAATGCCTCAAGTTTCATTGCCCCTATCATTCTATAATATGATAATACATGAACCATGTTATCAATTCCGAATCACAAGTAGAATAAGCGATCCATCGACCATAACCCTTCCACTTATCTCAATTCATGAGAACATCACGATGCGCTACAAACTTCCCATATCAGTAGAAGACATCAACCTCAGGTCATGGTCAAAACCATCGTGAACTCTTCAAAACTCATTTGCACATAACCAAGCCATTAGTACTGAATCCCTTTAAATCAACCAAGTCACGCAGACTGCAAAACCCAAAAGTATTACCACAAAACACCTGTAAAGCCTTACCATACCAAAGGAACCAATTATTTCCACCACTATGCTGACCCAAGTCGCAGTTATACTAACCCAACTTCTTCAGATTCCTCTTGACTTACCTTCAAGATAATACTTCTCTTTACCAGTACAGTAGGGACAACAATCAAAACACATCCCAAGTTATTCTAACCTGAAGCCACGTGATTTTAAGACCCATAAGCTACTTTATTTCCTCTCATGCACCCAAAAGTACCTCAAGCCGAAATGCCCGCTCTGGAAAGAACTTCTATGAATCCGAAGTTCTTTCTTTCATCTATCTAATATTGCAATGTAGAATCAATAACGATATAGAAAAACTGCAAGTATCAACACCATCTAATGCAAATATCATGTCTTAGCCATACATAAATTTGGGAATCCTTATATACCACATATGAACCTCAAACCTATTAGAACCTTCTCGATAGTCATTCACTCTTTTGTAATCTGTGATGTACAACTAATACATGCAGAATCACTTATGCTCCATTAGCACACAGATATTTTAAGAAGCAACCTCATCCTTAAGTAATCGAGTTAATCCTTTCTATTTGCACACTACGTCCACAACTAATATCAAACATGAATCATTCCAAGATCTCCATATACCCATAAAGTATAGTGCAACACGCATCTAGCAAATCCCTTGCTCAAATAATCCTCGAAGTCATCCTCTTCATGTCATAACTAATCCACCAATATGCCTTAGTCCAGAAACTATGACAACGCATGCCCATATGACCCGATCATCGATGCTAGAATCCCCACATGGCTTTAAGCCACAAAGCACATCATTTGATAGCCCACAATACACCTCCTTACTAACTTCCATGGCCTCGTACTGTCATTCAGTTGAATTACTCATAAGCTCATGTAACACTAGTCATAACACAGTCCAAATAATCTACCAATGTATATTTATCCTTGTGGTGGTCGTGCCAAATTCCTCAAGCACTCCGAACTCAAATTGTAATATATACATTCCAATGGATAAAAGAAAAACTCTTTGTAGGAGCCTCATAAAAACCATACAACCTCAAACATTCTTATAGGAGATAACCCACTTGCTTAGCCTGAAAATGACTTCTTTCTATGAACCTACTATGGTCACCACCACTATACAATCAATAAATCTTTATGAGTCTACACTCGTCAACAAGATATCAGAATCCCCTTCATTCCACAAATGACAACTGAAGGATCCACCAACACATCTACATCATATAATAATACAACACATCAAAACAAAAATCAAGCATCAATAGCCCTTTGCATCTGCAAGGCCCCGTAAAATTTTACCTAGAACTCGGGGTTTAGTGGTACCGAGGTAGGCTAACATGTACACACTTTTTGGGTAATGCAATGCATTGGGGAGTTGAAGAATAACTTTTGCAGAACATGAAATTTTGGTCTCCATTATGCGACCGCAGAACTACTCCGCGGACCGTAGATCTACCGCAGAGTGTAACAGAAACACAGCTAATTTGTGGAGGTCATTTTGCTGTCCATTATGCGACTCCATAATCATTTCGCGGGCCGCACTTCCATCATAGATTGAACATGAGAAAATTCCGGGGGGAGTTTTTGCGGCGTGTTAGTCGTAGACCTAACCCGACCAGCTTAGATTTTGGGACCATTTTTGCGGTCCACTTTGCGGACCGCATATCCCTTTTGCGGTCCGGTCTGCGACCGCAGACCCGATTCAGAGGCTTAAGTTTGAGAAAATTTTAACCGATCCCATTTTTATAAAACGACTTTGGAGGTTATTTTGGCTGGTTTAAATGACTGTTTTAGAGAGAGGGAAGTGCATTAGAGAGAGATGAGGAATCCCCAAATGTTTTGATCATCAATCTTTGTCCCAATCTTGAAGTTTCAAGGGAATCACTCACTATGCCATCACCTATCCGGGTAAATTCTTATCCTACATCATCCATGCATGTTTGTTTCGGGTTTAATTGGGCCAGGGAGTAGAAGATATGGCATGCATGTTTCAATAAAGGTGTCTTGGAGGTCGTGGAATTAACCGAGATGAATTGTTGGTTGATATAGGCTGTGAGGTGAAAAAAATCTTATGAGAAGACCTTGTAGTCAAATTTGCACACCTAATGCTTGATAAAATACATATGTGAGCTAAACCCATGAATATCTTCCTAATTATGGTTCAATTTTATCATGTCTCTAATAAATTAAAGTCGCTAGGATTTTTGAAACGTTGTAGTAGTTTAAGAAAAGTTCAAGCGAGGTATGTTGGCTATACTTCTCTTGTAGAGTCGAATTCAAGGATGTTCTCGTAAGATCCAAGTATGATTGGCCCAAGTTCGTAATTCCCATGTTCTGATTCATTCGTAATATATTCAATTATTCCAAATAAGCATTGTATCAAAAATTATATGCTCAAAATGTGTTTCAATTGCTCCCATCACATTATGCTCTCCTTTGGGAATGTATTCCAATATGGTTTATGTATCATAATGCTATGAATTCAATTCATGTTTCAAATTCAAGATTTATTATGCCTTATTCTTTGAAGGAAAACTCAATGTGTTTAAGACATCTATTGCTCATATACATATTTAAAGTCTTGATTACGAATGCTCTTATTGGTGATAATCTATGATGACGCTTGAAATCTAAAGAAGTGAGTATGAAATATAAAAATGTGGCCGTCGTGCCAAGAATGAAAATTTCACTTGTGGCCCATAGTTCCAATAAAATGAAAGGATGTGTGAAAGAATATGAAATGAGTTTTAACTCCTTTATATAATAAATATTTTGGGAGTATCGTTAGTCACCGAGGAAGGGTAGGTTGAAAGTACCTAACCCCGAAACTACACGTGCCAATGTAGGAGTGATTGAGGGGTAAATCCCCGTACTGATGTGTTGAGATTATTCCCCTTAATTCGGATGAGATTGATGTGTTGAGATTATTCCCCTTAATTTGTATAAGATGATTGTTAGCGTAAAGTGATGTCGATCCACATGACATTGTGGTGAGACGGCTTAGACAACCGGGCCAAGATCGGACGCCATGTTGTGCACATGGTGGTGTTGTGATTGGATGTCTTGGGGTGAGACGGCTTAGCCGATCGGGCCAAGATCGGACTCCGTGTTAAATGCGTACTAAAGATCTCCCAACTTAAAAATATTGATATTTACTTGAATATTTATCTTTTCTTAACTTGACGCTTTAATATTGTTTGAGGCTCTCATTGATTCTATGTTTCTTTCTCCTTGTACTATTACTCGATTCATTAAAAGGGTGTTTAGTATTACATACTAGTACTATTTCACATGTACTAACATTCCTTTTGCCGGGGGCACTGCATCTTTAATGGATGCGGGTGGTTCCATAGTAGGCGGCATTGATCAGTGATAGCAGTACAACCTCTTCTCAGCCGACTTGGTGCGCCCCACTTCATATCAGGGTCTTGTGTATTTTGTTCCTTATGTATAGTGTTTTGAGGTATACCCGAGGACTTGTTGCCGGCATCATCATATTACTCATTTTGTATCAATTAGAGGCTCCGTAGACACTGTGTGGGTTGTATTTTGATTTGGGTAAGTCAAACTTAAAATGTTGTACTTGTAACACATGTTTCCACTTCTAAAACTATGAATGTGTAATGTATTTTTGGAATTTGTAATAAGGTAATTCATGGTAACGAAATTGGTGTCGTACATGTCATCCTCTTATTATCTAAGTCATGATATTCATCTTCACCTTATCTATGGGTAAGGTCAGGTAGAAGGCATCGAGTAGGCTTGCTTGACTGGGATACAATCGCGCTCCCCAAGTGGGTCGGGAGTATAAAATTTGGCATGCATGTTTCAATAGAGAGGTCTTGGAGGTGGTGGAATTACCCAGGATGAATTGTTGGTTGAAATGGATTGTGAGGTGAAAGAAATCTTATGAGAAGCCTTGTAGTCAAATTTGCACACCTAATGCTTGATGAAATGCATAGGTGAGCTGAACCCATGAATATCTTCCTAATTATAGTTCAATTTTGTCATGTCTCTAATAAATTAAAGTCGCTAGGATTTTCGAAATGTTGTAGTAGTTTAAGAAAAGTTCAATCGAGGTATGTTGGCTATACTTCTCTTGTAGAGTCGAATTCGAGGATGTTCTCGTAAGATTCAAGTATGATTGGCCCAAGTTCGTAATTCCCATGTTCCGAGTCATTCCTAATATATTCAGTTATTCCAAATAAGCATTGTGTTGAAAATTATATGTTCAAAATATGTTTCACTTGCTCCTATTACATTATGCTCTTCTTCGGGAATGTATTCTAGTATGGTTTATGTATCATAATGATATGACTTCAATTCATGTTTCAAATGAAAAATTTATTATGCCTTATTCTTGGAAGGAAAATTCAATTTGTTTAAGACTTATATTGTTCATATACATATTTAAAGTCTTGATTACAAATGCTATTATTGTTGATAATATCTGATGATGCTTGAAAGCGAATGAAGTAAGTATGAGATATAAAAATTTGACCGTTGTGCCAAAAATGAAAATTTCACTTGTGGCCCATAGTGCCAATGAAATGAAAGGATGTGTGAAAGAGTACGAAATGAGTTTTAACTCCTTTATGAAATGAGTTTTAACTCCTTTATATAATAAATGTTTTGGCAGTATCGTTAGACACCGAGGAATGGTAAGTTTGAAGGACCGAACCCCGAAACTACACGTGCCTGTGTAGGAGTGATTGAGGGATAAATCCTCGTACTGATGTGTTGAGATTATTCCTCTTAATTGGGATGAGATTGATGCATTGAGAGTATTCTCCTTAATTGGGATGAGATGATTCCTAATGGAAAGTTATGTCGACCCACACGGTATTGTAGTGAGACGGCTTAGCCGATCGGGCTGAGATCAGACGTCATGCCGTGCATATGGTGGTGTTTTGATTGGATGTCTTGGAGTGATACGGCTTTGCCGATCGTGCCAAGATCGGACTCTATGTTAAAAGCACGGTGGTGTATCGATACTAAAGATCTCCCAACTTAAAAATAGTGATATTTACTTGAAGATTTATCTTTCTCTTAACTTGACGCTTTAATATTGTTTGAGGCTCTCATTCATCACAAGTTTTTTCTCCTTATACTGTTACTCGGTTCATTGAGAGGGTGTTTAGTTTTACATACTAGTACTATTCCATATGCACTAACATCACTTTTGTCGAGGGAGACGCACCTTTAATAGATGCAGGTGGTTCTACAGCAGGCGACATCAATCAGTGATAGCGGTACACCCTCTTCTCAGCCAACTTGGTGAGCCCCACTTCATATCGATGTCTTGTGTCTTTTGTTCCTTATGTATTGTGATCTGAGGTATAGTCGGGGACTTATTGCCGGCACCATCATATTACTCTTTTATATCAATTAGAGGCTCTGTAGACATAGTGTGGGTTATATTTTGATTTGGTAACAAAATTGGTGCCATACATGTCATCGTCTTATTGTCTAATTCATGATATTCATCTTTACCTTATCCACAGGTAAGGTTGGGCTGAAGGCATCGAGTAGGCTTGCTTGACTAGGATACCTCGGTTGAGCGCCGATCACGCTCCCCAAGGTTAGGGCGTGATAAGCTTGGTATCAGAGCCTAAGGTTTTAAGTGTCCTTGGATGTCTCGGAGCCGTGTCTAGTAGAGTCCTTCTTATCGGTGTGTTGTCGATCACATCTATAATTAGGAGGCTACTTGGGAATTTAGGAATATCACCCTTCTTTGATGTTCTAGATCGTGCGATAGAGCTAATTGTAAGACTGTTCATCCTTTAACTCTTGCATTGCTCTAATTTTTAGTTTATGGTGGCTACGAAGAAGGCAAGAACTGGCCAAGGAGCCAATTCCACCCCAGGAGTGGCAGTTGACTCTATACCTCATGATGCGGGTGAGCACTCAAGAGGTAAGGATATTCCTCCAACCACAACACCGCCTGATTCTACCACTCTTGCTCAAACTTCACTAATTTCTACACCTACTGAGGGTGCAATGATTCCTCCTATAACTGATATTCCAGTTCCACCTCCAGCCTCAACTTTCGGTTATAGTGTTTCTGATGGGGAGGGGACCTTAGGGGAGCCATACAAATGTTGGCTTAGATAGTAGCTTCTCAGGCCTAGAGATTGAATGTTGTACCTACTTCTTCCAACCAACAAGGGGATTCTGCTAGTTCCAGGATGAACAAGTTTCTTCAGTTAGATCCTCTAGTGTTCTCGAGTACTAACCTAGGGAGGAACCCCAGGAATTTATTGATGAGATGCACATGACCCTCCGAGTTATGCGTGCTACTGAGACGGAAGCAATGGAGTTAGCCTCCTACTTCCTGAAAGAGGTGGCATATTGTTGGTTTGAGCTGCGGGAGGAGTCCCGTGAGGCGGGGAGCCCTCTGGCAATATGGAGTGAGTTTGTCGACGCCTTTATTGTTCATTTCTTGCCCGCCGAGACTAAGGAAGCCCATGCTTCCGAGTTTGAGAGCCTGAAACAGGGTAGCATGAGTGTGTGGGATTACCACATGAGGTTCGCATGCCTGTCCAAGTATGACATCTACATGTTGTCTACTATTGAGGCTAGAGTACGCCGGTTTGTGCAGGGCCTCAGCCCCTTGATTATTAATGAGGCCACTATAGCAGCCTTGAATTCTGATATGAACTATGGGAGGATAGTGGAATTTTCTCAAGCCACAAAGATTCACAAATTGAAGAATACAATAGAGTGAGAGGGTAGCAATGAGGTCGAGTCAACGGGCAACTTTGGTGGTTGTTCCAGTGGTGGTAGTGGTGGAAGGTCAGTATTTATGGAAGGGTCATCCGGGCCATCCCGGTCCTTTGCTCAGTCTTCATTCAGTGGACCGCCATCAAGGCTTGGTCAGCAATAGTGGAGCTGTTTCAGGGCCAGTCAGGGCACGGGGGATCCTACCAGCAGGGTCGGCTTGGTGGGAGATTCCAGTAGTAGTAGAGGCCCCTATCCCCTAGGTGTGGGAAGATGCATTTAGGGGGCTGCTACATGTACCAACCCATATTCTACTAGTGCAGTATTAGAGGTCATATTCAGAGTGATTGCCATTTGTCCTGCCAGAGTGTGGGTAGGTGTTACATCCCATGTTTTTGTACGTGAGAGTACGTCGTACGTCAATTGATGTAAGCTCAGAAATGAGATCGTTTTTGAAAGTACATAAAGTAAGTTAATCACGTTACCTTGGAGGTTACAAATCTTTAATATCATGGATAATAATTACCAAGAGGGTTAAAAGGCTTAGAAGCAAAACAACTTGAAGAAAATAAGTTTCAGCGAATGTCGACAAGTTGGGAATATTATAACATGTACTTTTGGGATGATACTAGGGTGCTTAACATGATAAGGAGGTTATGTTATGAGTTTATTACATTTTGAAGTCAAACGAGTTGTGGAACAAAAGTTGGCAAATGTCATCACAAGTTACATTCATAAATGTGCTGGACATTTGGTCAAATGTAGATGTGATTTTCTCCCAATATACTTGGAATTACAGCATGATGCAGCTACAAAATTAAATATTTATGAGTCTAGTTTCTAACACATTAAGTCGTTTGTTGATACGATATTCGAGTAGAGAGATATTCACGTTTTCGTGAGACCGCGTAAAAAGCTCCCAATGGGACCCACTTAGGCGGTGGACGACCCTTGAACATTTTGAAGGGGTTGGACGGCTCATTTTTGGTCATTTTCGACCAAGTATAGTTCCTAAACTCTCTCAACACTTCCCTAATAGTTCTCCATGGTTCCAAGTTGAATCCAAGGTGGTTTTACCTAAACCTAGCCTCAAAGGTTAGCGTAAGTGAAGAAGAGACTCTCTATGGTGTTGTGATGTATTTAAGGTGCTTGTAAGCAGAGGGAAGCTTTGGTTCGACTTTTATATGATTATTTAAGGTATGTATAATACCCTATTTCTTGGGCTTAGGCTTATCTATGTGTTGGTTATGTTATTTGGATGAAGAATTATAAGATAGAAATTAAAGTTGTATAATAAGTTGTTGTCTCTTATTGGACTATTTTGGAGTTATTTATATGACTTTATATGGCTGCAAATCGTGGGGAATAGCTTGGTTATAGTTTTCTTATTGTTTTTATGCTTGTCAATATGTTGATTATGTTGATGATGATGTAAATAGGAGAAGAAGCAACCACACAATACCTAGAAGTTGTCCATGTTATTGTTATATCTTGTTGTGTTGATTGATGTTACTTTAATAATGGATATAAGGTTGTAATGTCATGTAAATACATATTTTTATATGATGTACCTATTGATGGTGTTGTAAGTACAGGGGAGATGGGAAAAAGAGTTGGGGTTTGTTTCGAATCCAAGCTTGCCGCTTGTTATGTTAAATAGTAGTTTCGTCGGTGAGATTTGTGCACTTGTGTTGTGTAGATTGATTGGTGTTGTTGGGCTTTTGGGTGTCTTGTCATTCATTGTACGATAGTTGCATCATTCGTAGCTTAACGATAGTACTATTATTATTGATGTAGATTAAAGTGGAACGAGATAAGTTCAACGTGGTCATTGGTCAGAGTGTTGTAAGGTATATTAAGGCTATCCTTCTTCCCTTTTGGCATGATCCATATGATACAAACAAAACGAGCAAACATGGAACTTTCACAAATGACTCTATTCTTAGAAGTACTAGGGGTGCCTATGTTCTTGATTGCCTATTTGTCCTATATTATATTGTCTGTTCATGGGTCACAGAAAATACGTAAGTTGATAAAGTTTATTAAATTGATATTAACTGAAGGCATATTGAGCTTATGACATTCCGAGAGATCTTATCGACTTACTTCCTTATGCATTGCATTTATTTATACATGTACATTGACCCATGACTAGATGACATTATATACATGTATATTATATGTACATGGGGAAAGGTTACGACATTATATATGCACCACCACCTGATCGACTGGTATATATTGATGATTTTGCCCACTGAGGTCAATATGATATGATGGAATGCCTTCAGAGGCTTGAGGATGTTATTTATGCATATACCTAAGCATGATATGACATTTATATGCAAATACATTACACTATAAAGGTTTCATGATTCATTGAGCTATTCAGACTTACAAGTTGAGTCCTTTACTTCATGATTCTTTCATGTCTTTTATATACTTCTACTCATGCCTTACATACTCGATATTTTATTTGTACTAACATCCCTTTTGTCCGGGACGTTGTGTTTCATGCATGCAGGTCCCGATAGTCAAGTTGACAGTCCTCCTAGTAGGCTATCAGCTCAGCGAAAGGTATTGGCGCACTCCACTTGCTCTGGAGTTACCTATTTTGTCAGTATGCTTTGGACATGTATTGATCGGTATGGTTGGGACATAACCTTTATGACGTTTATATATCTTAAAGGCTTGTATATAGATATCATGTATATGGATGATTGTATGGCCTTGTCGGCTTATCTTTTGAGTGTATAAATAATCATTTCGGTCTTAAAGGCCCGTATGTTACATGTATAAGTTTGTATACCATGTTGGGTCGTCCTATATCGAGTATTCTCTTAGGTTTAATTATTATTATCTTATGACGGCCTTTTGCGCTCATTTACCCATGATAATATGATAAGAAGGATATGTTACGTTGGTACTCGGTTGAGTTAGGCACCGGGTGCCCGTCGCGGCCCTTCAGTTTGGGTCGCGACAAAAAGTGGTATCAGAGCAGTTCTGTCCTAGAGAGTCTACAAGCCGTGTCTAGTAGAGTCATGTTTATGGGTGTATTGTGCACATAAGAAGGAGGCTACATGGCTTTTAGGACTGTCAGTCTTTATTCTTACTCTAGATAATGTGGTAGAGCTCAGTTGAAAGAATTCAAACTCCTAAATTCTATTTTATTCGTAATAAAACGATACCTACATCCAGAAAGATAGTTGGTAAGAGATTGAATGTGGTTGTGGAAGAGTTGAGTCAGAGGAACTCAATTTTGCATTATGCTTATGATGAGTAAATGTGAAGTCTTCAGCAGATCATGTGTATACTAAGATGTGTAAGCTTCTTGATAAGGAGCCCTGATGCATGAATAACTATCCACCCATATGGTCAAAAGCAATAAGAGTATCAGAAGGTAGATACAAGTTTCAACAAGTAAAAGAAACAAGGTGAAGAAGGGTATGAGCTACCCAGTTAGTGAAGATTATCAGTATTTACATTTCAGGCAGAGAAATATAAGCATTCTAAGTTACTTTCAACAGTAACAAAGATATATATAATTGGTCACACTCATCTCAGTTATGCCCTTTGAGAGCTAACAGTTATAGTGTAAGAGAAGAATAGGATATCAGGATCTAGCCAGGGTTAGAGTAACCCAAAATGGTGGATGGATTGTTATCATTAGCTAACATTTTTGAAGGATAGTGCAAATGTAGTAATAAATCTCCTTGTGAGACACCCAGATGGTGCACTCTAGAATAGTACGGTCAAATATGAATACTAGAATGTTCAGAAATTTCAGAAGATAGGCAGTGGAATCCTAGAAGGGATAAATATTTATCTTAGTATGGCTCCCGCCCCTAGTAAAAAAAGAGAGAATGTTAGGCGTCCGGAAGAGCCAGTGAGATGAAGCAAGTGGAGCTAAAAGTGAAAGAATGGTTTGTTAAAGTTTTCAGAATAAAGTGATAGACAGAAATATTAGTCGGAGAATGAGAAGAGAGTAAATGAAGCATTATGAGTAAGATGTCATAACTGGGGGATAACGGTAAATCACAATATGACAGAATGACAAAGTCTATATTCAAGTGAAGGAAAAGAGATGAGGTGACAAGCCTTGAGACAATAAAACTGTATAAGCCATAAAGTCATACCCTCATTTTGAGAAATGAGTTGGTGACTCGAACGTGATTACCAAAAGGCTAAGTTAGACCCCCGGAGTAATAGAAATCAGTATGGGCTAGTGAACAAGATAAATTGAACATGAATTAGGGATCAGAAGATTTGATAATAGTCGGCATCGTGAGAATTTCAAATATAGCGTTCCGGCAATAATAGAATGGACAACAAAAGAATAACCTTTATAGTTCATTCAGGAAGACGCTTCCTTAAAGCAAGCCATGTGAGCAGAGTTAAGCTTAAGGCACTAAGTGTGCCTGTTATACTAGGTGTTACCCTCGTGCATAAGAAATTGAGTTATCCTTGGTATAGAAGGGTTACCGTAAGGCGAGTAAGAGTCAATGAAGATGTAAAAAGACGCCAAAGATGAAGAGGTAAAACATATATAGGTAAATCTTCATAGCATTAAACCTTAGTACTCCCCTAAAGAGGGGGGGGGGGGGGGGGGGAGATGTTGTGATGTGGTATTAAGGCGGAGTTAAATGGTTCAGGTAAATATTGAATGGTAAAGAAAGAACATGCTAAAAAGGAAAAAGGGATGAGGTTGTATTTATTCATATCCTACAGATATGCCGCGACTCTAGAACATTATGCAAGCACGACACCGGGGAGAGGTAGTAAGAGTTCCCGGCTAGGATGTTATTGATAAATAAGTGCGAATGGACACTTGATACATCAGGAGCCAGTGCAAGAGTTAAGTTAAGATAAAGGACATATCCCCAAAGAGATTATGCGGAATATAGATTTGAGAATGGACCAACGAGCAGTTAGTAGTTGATTCAGGAAGAGCCTAGTTATGCCTAGACAAGAGGATACAGTCAAATCAGTAGATTGTGCAAGATAAATGTAGTGAACCCCAACATAGTAAATTCAGTCTGGCTGATATGACGTCGTAATCCTTGAGAAATATTCAGATAGGAGTTGGGGTATTTAAAGGTACCGTATAAGTGTTATGGAAATAAAAGAGCGTGCCACTGGGAAGACAGTCAAAACTTTCAGTTTAGAAGTAACCCTACGAGCACAAGGGCACGGAGGTAAGTAACTAGGGATAATTATAAGCAAGCAAGAACATCAAAAATTTCGTCAGGTATATGATGTAATAAGCTCGCAACTTTAAAAGAGTCAGAGGATCTTCCCTATGTACTATAGCAAAAGACTAGCTAAGGAAATAAGGAAGAAGATTTCAACCTAAGCATATAAACTTGAAGAAGAAATGGTCTTGTAACAATAGTCTCACTGTAATATTGTATATACTCCATAGGAAAGTGGCACCTATCATGGCTAATGAAAGGAAAAAATAAATCAAAGGTGATATTTGAGATCATATGAGTTACAGGAAATTCCAGTATTCATGGGCAATAAGATAAGTCAAGTATTCATGAAACAAGTGGCAGAACGAACAAGAAAAGTAATTGCTTATATTTAAAAACAACTGAGAAGGCACGAATGGAAATCTATGGTGCTAGCAAGTTAAAGGAAGGTTGCAAGTAGTATAAATAAATATGTGTAGGTCGCAAGATAAAGTATCATAAAGCGACAAAGTTTTAGGAAGATAGGAATAAGAATAAGAAAAGGTGAGTGAGAAGGTGACGAGAATAGGTAAGCCCTCGGGATTAACACCATAAAAACAAGAGAGCTGATGGTTTTCATAAGTTATAGAAAGCTCGGTAAAACCTGAATGAACTCAGAGGATTCTAAGACTAGGAGCAATTAGAAGAGATGAAATACTGCGATAGTAGTAGAATAAGGGTGTAATAGGGACAGATAAGAGAATGACGTTTAGGTTTTTGATTGAGTAATGATTTTAAGAAAAGGGATTTCCTGAATTGCACGAGATTAGAATACCCAATAAAATAAATCATGTTGGGATGCTGTGAAATACGGTTATTGAAGTATAGTATCCTCCCTAGGTAGATGAGGCAAATCACTTCAAATGTTCCCAGATGCAACGTGAGCCCTAGTGACAATGTATTACGTAAGAGGTTTCAAGTTATCAATGGTAGAATATAGATCAACATTAAGGTAAATCAACAATGGATGGATAAAAGTTACAAATTATGAGATGAGATTAGGCCGTCATTATTAAGATGAACAGTAGTGAGGAAGCATTAAAGGACTTAGATTTAAACATATAGGATAATCAGCGAGAGAGTAACCTGGAGTTGGGTAGCAGACCTCGGTAATAATAAACTGAAGTATGAGTTATGGTATAGTATGATCTATCTAGTTGTAGTAAAGCCATAAGAATAGATAACCGAGGATATGAAACAATATATATCAATAGTCGTAAGTTCGATAAAGTACCGAGCGAAAAACTTCAATACACCTATAAATTCCCATAGGGGCAGCTTGTCATAAGTTTTGTATATGTTCACAAACTGAGGCCTAGACATTGGTTAAAAGTTGGAGGAAAAAGGAGAGAAGAGTCGCATAGGCGCACATGCAAGGTCAGAGTCATACAGGCTGCATGACAGAAGGTAGCAACAGTTACAAGATTGGAAGAATTATGATCACAAGTCGTGGTCTAAAAATGAGGCTTAAAGGGGGGAATGCCCTGGCATTTGGATTTATTCACAGAACAGTTACCTAGATAGAAAGGAAAGTATTAAAGTATTCATCAGAACTATAGGTTATAAGACTAATAAGTGCATCAGTCAACATTCAAGGACGAATGTTCCAAAGGGGGAATGATGTTACACCCCATATTTTTGTACGTGAGAGAACGTCGTAAGTCAATTGATGTAAGCTTAGAAATGATATCGTCTTTGAAAGTACATAAAGTAAGTTAATCATTTTATCTTGGAGGTTACAAATCTTTAAGATCATGGATAACAAGTACCAAGAGGGTTGAAAGGCTTAGAAGCTAAACAAATACAAGAAAATAAGTTTCGTCGAATGTCTACAAGTTGGGAATGTTATAACATGTACTTTTGGGGTGATAATAAGGTTCTTAACATGATAAGGTGGTTATGTTATGAGTTATTTTAGTCGTATATAGTCTTGTATTACGTTTTGAAGTGAACCGAGTTGTGGAATAAAAATTGGCAAATGTCATCACAAGTTACATTCATAAATGTGCTGAACATTCGGTCAAATGTAGATGAGCGTTTCTCCCAATATACTTGGAATTATGGGATGATCCACCTATAAATTGAAGATTTATGAGTCTAGTTTCTAACTCATTAAACCGTATTTTGATAAGATATCCGAGAAAAGAGATATACACGTTTTTGTGAGACCATGCAAGAAGCTCCTAATGGGACCCACTTAGGCGGTGGATGACCCTTGAACATTTTAAAGTGGTTGGACGGTTCATTTTTGGTCATTTTCTATCAAGGATAGTTCCCAAACTCTCTCAACACTTCCCTAATAGTTCTCCAATGTTCCAAGTTGAATCCAAGGTGGTTTTACCTAAACCTAGCCTCAAAGGTTAGCGTAAGTGAAGAAGAGACTCTCTATGGTATTGTGATGTATTTAAGGGTGTTTGTAAGCTAAGAGAAGCTTTGGTTCGAGTTTTTTTTTATGATTATTTAAGGTATGTAGAATAGCCTATTTCGTGAACTTAAGCTTATTTATGTGTTGGTTAATCTATTTGGATGAAGAATTACAAGATAGAACTTGAAGTTGTATAAGAAGTTGTTGTCCCTTATTGGACTATTTTGGAGTTATTTATATGACTTCATATGGCTGGAAATCATGAGGAATAACTTGGTTATAATTTTCTTATTATTATTATGCTTGTCATATGTTGAGTATGTTGATGATGTTGTAATAGGAGAAGAAGCAACCACGCAATACCTAGAAGTTGTCCATGTTGTTGTTATATCTTATTAGGTTGTTTAATGTTACTTTTATGATGGATATAAGGTTGGAATGTCATGTCAATATATATGTTTATATGCTGGACCTATTTATGGTGTTTTAAGTACAGTGGAGATGGGAAAAATAGTTGGGGTTTGGTTCGAATACAAACTTGCCGCTCGTCGTGTTAAATGGTAGTTTCATTGGTGACATTTGTGCACTTGTTGTTGTGTAGATTGATTGGTGTTGTTGGGCTATTGGGTGTGTTATGGTGATGAAGGTATATAGTTGAAGGTTGTATGAGTTCTTAATGTTTTGCCTGACTTGGGGAAAGCAAGGAAAACATAGGAGATGTTGTCCGTTTTAATATAAAATAAGCTTGTCATTCGTTGTACAATAGTTGCATCATTCTTAGCTTAACGATAGTACTATTATCGTTGTTGTAGATTGAAGTGCGAAAAGATGAGTTCAACGTGGTCATTCGGCAGACTGTGAGGCTATCCCTTCTTCACTTTTGGCATGATTCATATGATACAAACAAAACGAACAAACGCAGAACTTGCAATGACTCTATTCTTAGAAGTACTAGGGGTGCCTATGTTCTTGATTTCCCATGTGTCCTATTTTATATTGTCTGTTCATGGGTCCCAGAAAATACGTAAGTTGATAAAGTTTATTTCATGAAATTAATCGAAGGCATATTGATGTTGTGACATTTCGAGAGATCTTATCAACTTGCTTCCTTATGCATTGCATTCATTTATACATGTACATTGACCCATGACCATATGGCATTATATACGTATATATATTATATATATAAATGAGGTGTGGGGAAAGGTTACGACGTTATATACGCATCACCACCTGATCAGCTGGTATACGTTGATGATTTCACCCACTAAGTTCGATATGATATGATGGGATGCCCTCTAAGGCTTGAGGATGTTATTTACGCATATACCTATGTATGATATGACATTTATATGCATATACATGATACTGTAAAGGTTTCATGATTCACTGAGATATTCAGACTTACAGGTTGAGTCCTTTACTCCATTTTCTTTCATGTCTTCTATATACTGCTTTTCATCCCTTACATACTCGGTACTTTATTTGTACTAACATCCCTTTTGCATGGGGATACTGCGTTTCATGCCCGTAGGTCCCGATATATAGGTTGACAATCCTCATAGTAGGCTATCAGCTCAGCGGAAGGTGTTGGCACACTCCACTTGCTCCGGAGTTGCCTATTTTGTTAGTATGCATTGGACATGTATTAATCGGTATGGTGGGGACATGTTCCAATCTTTATGACGTTTATGTACTATTAGAGTCTTGTAAACACATGTCATGTATATGGATGATTGTATGGAATTGTCGGCCTATGTTTTGAGTGTACAAATGATCATTTTGGTCTTATAGGCCCGTATGTCACATGTATAAGTTTGTATACCATGTTGGCTCGTACTATGTCGAGTATTCTCTTAGGTTTAATTTTGGTAATATTATGACGGCCTTTCCGGCTCATTTACCTGTGATAGTATGATAAGAAGGATATGTTACGTTGGTACTCAGTTGAGTTAGGCACTGAGTGCCCATCGCGGCCCTCTGGTTTGGGTCGGGACAGTAGGGGTACGGCACAACCAGCCAGTTCTGTAGCTACTACATCTGCAACACCTCTTCCAGCTCGAGGCACTCTAGAACCCATAGGGCGTGGTACAGATAGGGGTGGTGCATTGAGTTCGGGAGGACCTAGCCGATTCTATGCTCTAAGGGGTCGCAAGAGTTTAGAGGCTTCTCTAGATTTTGTCACAAGTGTATTGACTGTCCAATCTCATGATGTTTATGTTGTTATTTATCCTGGTTCTACTTTGTCATATGTCACTCCCTATGTTGCTATGGAATTCGGGATAGAATCGGAATATCTTCATGAGACGTTCTCTATATGTACTCCAGTTAGTGAGTCTATTGGGGCCACATAGGTTTATAGGGATTGTGTTGTCATGGTGCATGGTCGGGACACCATGGTGGATCTCATTAAATTAGGGATGGTTGATTTTGATATGATAATGGGGATGGAATGACTTTATTCATGTTTTGCCAAGCTTGATTGTCGAACTAGAACCGTTATGTTCGAATTCCCAAATGAGCCAATTATTGAGTGGAAGGAAGATGATGTAGTGCCGAAGGGTAGGGTTATTTCTTATCTTAAGGCAACGAAGATGATCAACAAGAGGTGTATTTACCATTTGGTCCAGGTTACAAACACCGATGATGAGGCACCTACACTTGAGTCTGTGCTAGTTGTGAATAAATTTCCGAAGGTCTTTCCTGATGAGCTCCCTGGGATCCCACCCGACAGGGAGATTGATTTTGGGGTTGATGTATTTCCAGACATGCAACTTATATCTATCCCACCCTACAGAATGGAACCGGCAGAATTGAAGGAACTAAAGGAACAATTGAATTATTTTCTAGAGAAGGGTTTTATCCGGCTGAGTGTGTCACCTTGGGGCCCACCGGTTCTCTTTATAAGGAAGAAGAATGGGTCATTGAGAATGTGTATTGACTATCGACAGCACAACAAGGTCACAATCAAGAGTAAGTACCCATTGCTAAGGATAGATGACTTGTTTGATCAGCTACATGGTGCTAAGTATTTATCGAAGATTGACCTAAGATCGGGATATCACCAATTGAATATGAAGGAGCAGGATATTCCGAAAACAGCTTTCCAAACTCGTTATGGTCATTTTGAATTTCTGGTAATGTCTTTTGGGCTAACAAATGCCACGATAGCTTTCATGGATCTTATGAACCGAGTATTCAAGACTTTCCTAGACTCTTTTGTGATAGTATTTATTAATGACATTATCGTATATTCACGAATTCAAAAAGACCATGCCGATCATCTCAAGGAAGTTCTACAGACTCTGCATCAGCACAAGTTATATGCAAAGTTTTTGAAGTGTGAATTTTGGCTTGAATCTATCACATTCTTGGGTCATGTCGTCTCCAGTGAAGGAATCAAGGTTGATCCTCAGAAGATAGCAACTGTGAAGAATTGTCCTAGACATACAACTCCAACAGAGATTCATAGTTTCTGGGGCTTAGTTAGGTATTACAGGAGGTTTGTGGAGGGGGTTCTCTACCCTTTTCTCCCCATTGACTAAATTGACGCAGAAGGCGGTTAAGTTCCATGGTCAGACGCTCGCGAAAAGTGCTTCCAAGATTTAAAGTTAAGATTGACTACGGCTCCGGTGTTGACCTTACCGGAGGGTACATATGGGTTTGTGGTATATTGCGATACTTCAAGGATTGGACTTAGGTGTGTATTGATGCAACATGGAAAGTTGATCGCTTATGCTTCGAGGCAAGTCGAGAATCATGAGAAGAACTATTCAACACATTACTTAGAGCTTGCTGCGGTGGTTTTTGCATCGAAGATTTGGCTTTGTTATTTGTATTGGGTCCATGTGGATATATTCACGGACCATAAGAGCCTTCAATACATTTTCAAACATATGGAACTGAATCTGAGGCAGAGAAGATGGCTTGAGTTACTCAAGGACTACGACATTGATATTCTATATCATCTCGAGAAGGCTAATGTTGTGGCAGATGCTCTTAGCCGGAAATCCATGGGTAGTTTGGCTCACTTGGAGGCACATCAAAGGCCGTTGGCCAAGGAAGTTCACCGGCTAGCTAGTTTGGGAGTTCGTCTTGCGGACTCTAGTGAAGGAGGGGTGATTGTGCAAAATAGGGATGAATCATCACTTGTACTGGAAGTCAAGGAGAAGAAATACGATGATCCATTGTTGGTACAGTTGAAGAAGGGGATTCATAAATATATGACCGAGTATTTTTCTCTTGGCTCGGATGAAGGTATACTAAGGTACCAAGGGCGATTATGTGTTCCAAAAATATATACTCTCTGGGAAAGAATCACGACCGATGCTCACTATTCCAGGTATTTCGTGCACCCAGGCTCCACAAAGATGTACCATGATGTTAAGGAAGTCTACTGGTGGAATGATATGAAGAGGAATGTAGCGGACTTTGTGGCAAGATGTCCAAATTATCAATAAGTGAAGGCCCGGTGGGTTAGCACAAAATATAGAAATACCAATGTGGAAATGGGAGATGATTAATATGGACTTTGTGGTAGGTCTACCTCGCAGAACAGTATGCTGAGTTGTATATCAAGAAAATAGTCAGGTTGCATGGAACCCTAGTTTCTATCATCACAGATCGAGGGGCACAGTTCACAACTAATCTTTGGAAGATATTTCAGCAAGGTTTGGGTACCCAGGTGAATCTTAATACAGCCTTCCATCCACAGACCGATGGGCAAGTAGAGCGGACTATTCAGACGCTTGAGGATATGTTGCGCGCTTGTGTTCTGTACTTAAATGGTAGCTGGAATGATCATTTGCTGCTCATAAAATTTGCCTAAAACAACAGTTACCACGCTAGCATTCAGATGGCAGCGTTCAAGGCTCTATATGGTAGGAGATGTAGATCTCCCATTGGGTGGTTCGAGATTGAGGAAGCAGAGTTGATAGGGCCAGACCTCGTGCATCATGCTATGGAGAAGGTTTCCCCCATGAAGGGTGTAATGCGGTTTTGCAACAACAACAACAACAACAACCCAGTATAATCCCACTAGTGGGGTCTGGGGAGGGTAGTGTGTACGCAGACCTTACCCCTACCCTGGGGTAGAGAGGCTGTTTCCAAATGACCCTCGGCATCCTTCCCTCCAAGAACTCCCCACCTTGCTCTTGGGGTGACTCGAACTCACAACCTCTTGGTTGGAAGTGGAG
>AWOL01S0020688.1:30148-48399 GCA_000715115.1 Nicotiana otophora
ACAACAACAACAACAACAACAACAACCCAGTATAATCCCACTAGTGGGGTCTGGGGAGGGTAGTGTGTACGCAGACCTTACCCCTACCCTGGGGTAGAGAGGCTGTTTCCAAATGACCCTCGGCATCCTTCCCTCCAAGAACTCCCACCTTGCTCTTGGGGTGACTCGAACTCACAACCTCTTAGTTGGAAGTGGAGGGTGCTTACCATCAGAGCAACCCAATTTGCAAGAAAGGTAAATTGAGTCCCAGGTATATCGGGTCGTACAGAATCATTCAGAGGATTGGTCAGGTGGCTTACAGGCTCGAGCGACCACCAGAGATATCGTTGGTGAACCTGGTATTTCATGCATCTATCCTGAAGTAGGTAGTTGGAGATCTGACACTCATTATTCCGGTAGAGGCTATTGAGGTTAATGAAGAATTGACTTATGAGGAGATTTTGATCGCCATTCTTAATAGGAAGGTTCGAAAGCTGAGGAATAAAGAGATTGCCTCCGTGAATGTGTTATGGAGGAACCAACATATGGAAGAGTTCATTTGGGAAGCCGAGGAAGAGATGAAGAAGAAATACCCTCACTTTTTTGTATAACTAAGTAGTTGTGTTTGGAAAGGATGATTAAGAGCTTACTTTCTATAAATTATGTTCAACTTGTAGTGTTTATGTTAAAGATGCCCCTTTTTGGTAGTATAATATTTATGACGTATGGTCAATGTTGTTTTCATATTGTGATACATCGTTGTGTTATGGTTATGTTGTTAGGACTGGTTTTGGGAATCTCTAACAGGTGGATAGGCCCAATTACAGGGGAAACTCTGCCGAAATTTTAGAAAAAAATGGGACTTAGCCAAAATTTGCGGGCTTGAGATACGTGAAAGAAGAGATGAATTATGCTGGGTGTTCTAGGCGGACTCTACTCCTCATTCGAGGATGAATGATCCTAAGCAGGGGAGGTTGCAAGGACCCGTAAAATTTTACCTAGAACCAGGGGTTTAGTGGTGTCGAGATAGGCTAACGTGTTCGAAGGTTGGTACAGACCTTTTGGGTTGTGCAATGTGTTTGTTGCTGGAAGAATAATATTTGCAGAACATGACATTTTTACGGTCCATTATGCGGCTGTAGAACTACTCCGTGGACCGCAGATCCATCGCAGAGTGCAACAGAAACAAAGCCAATTTGTGGAGGTCATTTTGCGGTCCTTTATGCGGCCGCACTTCCATCGCAGATTCAACATGACAAAATTTCAGAGGGAGATTTCGCAGTGCATTATGCGACCGCATAACTGTTGTGCGGACCACAGAACGGCCGCAGACCTAACCCGACCAGCCCAATTTTTGAGACCATTTTTGCGGTCCACTTTGCGGACCGCATATCTCTTTTGCGGTCCGGTCGACGATCGCAGACCCGGTTCGGAGGCTTAAGTTTGTTGAATTTTTACTCGATCCCATTTTTATAAAACGACTTTGGGGGTTATTTTTGCTGGTTTAAATGACTGTTTTAGAGAGAGAGGAGTGCTTTAGAGAGAGGAGGAGGAATCCGCATGTTCTTTGATCATCAATCCTTGCCCCAATCTTGAAGATTCAAGAGAATCACTCACTAGGCCATCACCTATCCAGGTAAGTTCTTGTCCCGCATCATCCATGCATGTTTGTTTTAGGTTTACATGGGTCGGCGAGTATAAGATTTGGCATGCATGTTTCGATAAAGAGGTCTTGGAGGTAGTGGAATTACCCTGGATGAAATGTTGGTTGATATGGTTGTGAGGTGAAAGAAATCTTATAACAAGACCTTGTAGTCACATTTTCACACCTAATGCTTGATGAAATGCATAGGTGAGCTGAACCCATGAATCTCTTCCTAATTATGGTTATATTTGTCATCTCATCAATAGATTGAAGTCGCTAGGATTTTTGTAACGTTGTAGTAGTTTAAGGAAAGATCAAGCGAGGTATGTTGGCTAAACCTTTCTTGTAGAGTCGAATTCCTGGATGTTCTAGTAAGATTCAAGTATGATTGGCCCAAGTCCGTAATTCCCATGTTCTGATTCATTCCTAATATATTCAATTATTCCAAATAAGCATTGTGTCAAAAATTATATGCCCAAAATGTGTTTCAATTGCTCCTATCACATTATGCTCTCCTTTGGGAATGTATTCCAATATGGTTTATGTGTCATAATGCTATGAATTCAATTCATGTTTCAAATGCAAAATTTATTATGCCTTATTCTTTGAAGAAAAAAATGTGTTTAAGATATCTATTGCTCATATACATATTTAAAGTCTTGATTACGAATGCTCTTATTGGTGATAATATATGATGACACTTGAAAGAGAAAGAAGTGAGTATGAGATATAAAAATGTGGTCGCCGTGCCAAGAATAAAAATTTCACCTGTGGCCCATAGTGCCAATGAAATAAAAGGATGTGTGAAAGAATATAAAATGTGTTTTAACTCCTTTATATAATAAATGTTTTGGGAGTATCGTTAGTCACCGAGGAAGGGTAGGTTAAAAGTACCTAACCCCAAAACTACACGTACCAGTGTAGGAGTGATTGAGGTTTAAATCCCCGTACTGATGTGTTGAGATTATTCCCCTTAATTGGTATAAGATTGATGTGTTGAGATTATTCCCCTTAATTGGGATGAGATGATTGTTAGCGTAAAGTGATGTCAACCCACACGACATTGTGGTGAGACGGCTTAGACAATCGGGCCGAGATCGGATGTCATGTCGTGCACATCGTGGTGTTGTGATTGGATATTTTGGGGTGAGACGACTTAGCTGATCAGGTCGAGATCAGACTCCGTGTTAAATGCTCGGTGGTGTTTCGGTACTAAAGATCTCCCAACTTAAAAATATTGAAATTTACTTGAAGATTTATCTTTCTCTTAACTTGGCGCTTTAATATTGTTTGAGGCTCTCGTTGATTCTATGTTTCTTTCTCCTTGTACTATTACTCGATTCATTAAAAGGGTATTTAGTATTACATACTTGTACCATTCCACATGTACTAACATTCATTTTGTCGAGGGCGCTGCATCTTTAATGGATGCAGGTGGTTCCACAACAGGCGACACCGATCAATGACAGCGGTACACGCTCTTCTCAGCCAACTTGGTGCGCCCCACTTCATATTAGGGTCTTGTGTATTTTGTTCCTTATGTATAGTGTTTTGAGGTATACTCGGGGGCTCCGTAGACACTGTGTGGATTGTATTTTGATTTGGGTAAGTCAAACTTAAAATGTTGTACTTGTAACATATGTTTCCACTTCTAAAACTATGAATGTGTAATGTATTTTGAGAATTTGTAATAAGGTAACTCATGGTAATGAAATTGGTGTCGTACATGTCATCCTCTTATTATCTAAGACATGATATTCATCTTCACCCTATCCATGGGTAAGGTCGGGTAGAAGGCATCGAGTAGGCTTGCTTGACTGGGATACCTCAGTTGAGCGCCAATCGCGCTTTCCAAGGTTAGGGTATGACAGCATCCCAAGAAAATCCTTTTCATCACATCCAAACCATATAAGCGTAGTCATCAGTCACATAATACTCATCATATAGCTACCTTACCACTAACTGAGCCATCAATCCCATCACTAAGGACACCACCGTAAGTAGGAGTCCAAAATCACATACGCACACAATTAAATCTACCAAGCCAATGCTACGGTAAAACCTGGACATAAGTCCTTTAGACAGACCTACCTCACAACATAGAAAAATATCTATCACCCCATCCATGACATCACCAGTCGTCTGTGCATAATTGATACCGAGTACCCCCCACATCTCATACGAATTTAAGAAAGAAGATAATGTCTAGGCTTCAAGCTGAAACAAAGTCGCATGATAAGGAGAGAAAGAAAGTGAAATTTCATAGATGACCTGTAGCCTCTCGAAGATAAGTATGGACGTCATCATAATGATCTGCAAGACTCTACTAGACATTTTCTCATGGCTCATAGAACCTATGAACCTAGAACTCTGATACCAACTTATCACGACCCAAAATACCACCAAGTCGTGATGGAACCTAACTCGACCCGCTAGATAAGCCAAACAACCAATAACACAACTTGAATGAAAATAATCCCACGGATTTGGTAGTACAAGTCATGAGCCACTAAAATTTAGATTCATAATGCTCGTACAGACAAAATATAACATATATTTGAATGTACATATATAGAAGTATAAATCCTAAACTACCATGAACAACTGGTAGATGTGTAGTATGAGTACAACCGACCCCATGTAATTAGTAAGGATCAAGACTAACCTCAGTGAAGTAGTGTATAACGACCTGACCGGTCGTTTTGACATCTACCCTTTCATTCTATGATTTAAGCCAGCCATAGGTGGGGGCAACCAGCTATAGGTGGAGGTCACTCGCCTTTATGGGATGTAGGTGGGGATCAAGAGAAGTAAGGTCGGGCACATCATACTCTTCAGGGACTATGTCATGTCAATTTTCATAATGAATTTCTTGCATATCCACCCTGAAAGCAAGAGTTCGAGGTGGTGAGAAAGGATAATTAACAAGATAGGATGCCCTATCCCAATAATTTTTCCATATGTTCACTAATACCAATCCAAGACATTTTCTAGGTCCTTCTAGGGTTGGAGGACACACAGGTGGGGCTTATCCACGTTGTTATCCATTCCTGAGTATGCCTGAGGCGGAGTCGTCTGATGTAGTTATTACAGGTATTATCTCAGTCTGTCTTAAAGATGCTTCAGTGTTGTTTGTTTTAGGTTCTACTTAATCATATGTGTCTTCATATTTTACATCACACTTGAGTATGCCTCGTGATTCTTTTGATATTCATGTTTTTGTATTCACACCCATTAGGGATTCAATAGTAGTTGATCGAGTGTATCGGTCTTGTATTGTTACTATTAATGGTTTTGATATTATAGTTGATCTCTTTTTTTGAATATGGTGGATTTCGAGTTTATTCTTGGTATGCATTGGTTGTCGTTGTATCATGCTATCTTGGATTGTCATGCCAAGACTGTTACCTTAGCTATACCAGGGTTGCCTAGATTAGAGTGGAGAGCAACCTTTGACCATTCTACTAGTAGGGTGGTATCATTCTTGAAGGAGCAACGCATGGTTTAGAAGGGATGTTTAGCGTATTTGGCTTACATCCGAGATTCTAGTACGGAGGTCCCTTCTATGGATTCAGTGCAGGTTGTGTGAGACTTTCCGTAGGTATTTTTGGCAGATTTACCAGGCATGCCACCTGATAGGAACATTTACTTTAGCATTAATTTGGTGGTTTAAGTGGTGCCTCGACTAGAGGCAGGGGCTCTTTTGGTAGAGGTTATTCCATTCGACCTACAGCTAGTGCTCCAGGTTTCTCATGGTGCTTCAAGCGACCATGGTGTTTATGTTTCTCTCCCAGGCTAGTCATCATATAATGCACCTCTAGCTCAGGGCCTATCAGTGTTCCCCTGGTACATAGTTTCTATGGTGGTCCTTTGGGTCATCATGGACAGCCTCAGATTCAGCAGCCATGTCAGTAGGCAGGTTGTTAAGTGTGGTGATACAGGACATATCAAGAGGTTTTGCCCCAGGTTGCAGAGTAGTATGCTGCAATAGGGTACTCGTGCCATGATTCTAGCTCTGATTGCTACTCCACCAGCTCAACCAGCTAGATGTAGGGGTCAGCCAGCCATAGGTGGGGGAAACCAGCTATAGGTGGAGGTCACTCGCCTATATAGGAGGTAGGGGGGATCAAGGGAAGCAAGGTCGGGCACATCATACTCTTCAGGGACTGTGTCATGTCAATTTTCATAATGAATTTCTTGCATATCTACTCTTAAAGCAAGAGCTCGAGGCGGTGGGAAACGATAATTGACAAGATATAAATGCTCTATCCCAATCGACAAGATAATACCAATCCAAGACATTTTATGACTGAAATGTGACAAGAGGTCGTCCTAGGGTTGGAGGACACACAAGTAGGGCTTAACCCCTTTGTTATGCATTCATGGGTATGCCTGAGGAGGAGGAGTCTGATATAGTTATTACATGTATTATCTCAGTCTATCATAAAGATGCTTTAGTGTTGTTTGTTTCAGGTTCTACATAATCTTATGTTTATTCATATTTTGCATCGCACTTGAGTATGCCTCGTGATTCTCTTGATATTTATGTTTTTGTGTTCACATCCATTGGGGATTCAATAGTAGATGATCGGGTGTATCAGTATTCTATTGTTACTATTAATGGTTTTGATATTATATTTGATCTCTTGTTTTTGAATATGGTGGATTTCGAGTTTATTCTTGGTATGGATTGGTTGTCGTTGTATCATGCTATCTTGGATTTCCACGCTAAGAGTGTGACCTTAGCTATACCAGGATTACCTAGATTAGTGTGGAGAGCGACCTTTGACCATTATAATAGTAGGGTGGTATCATTCTTGAGGGAGCAACGCATGGTTTAGAAGGGATGTTTAGCGTATTTGGCTTACATCCGAGATTCTAGTGCGAAGGTCCCTTTTATGGTTTTAGTGTCGGTTGTGTGAGAGTTTCCATATGTGTTTTCAACAGATTTACCAGGCATGCCTCCCGATAGGAACATTTACTTTAGCATTAATTTGGTGGTTTAAGAGGTGCCTCGTCTAGAGGGAGGGGCTCTTTTGGTAGAGGTCATCCCATTTGACCTACATCCAATGCTCTAGGTTTGTCATGGTGCTTCAAGTGGCCATGGTGTTTATGTTTCTCTCCTGGGCCAGTCATCATATAGTGCACTTCCAGTTCAGGGCCTATTAGTGCACCCTTGGTACAGATTTTCTATAGTGGTCCTTTGGGTCATCATGGACAGCTTGAGATTCAGCAACCATGTGAGCAGGTAGGTTGTTATACGTGTGGTGATACGTGGCATATCAAGAGGTTATTCCCAGGTTGTAGAGTATTACACTGCAATAAGGTACTCGTGCCATGACTCTAGCATCGATTGCTACGCCACCCGCTCAGCCAGCGAGAGGTGGGGGTCATCCAGCCATAGGCGGGGGGAAACCAGCTATAGGTGGAGGTCACTCGCCTTTATGAGATGTGGGTGGGGATCAAGAAAAGTAAGGCCGGGCACATCATACTCTTCAAGGATTGTGTCATGTCAATTTTTCTAATGAATTTGTTGCATATCCACCTTGAAAGCAAGAGCTCGAGGCAGTGGGAAAGGATAATTAACAAGATATGATGTTCTATCCCAATGATTTTTCCGTATCTTGACTAATACCAATCCAAGACATTTTATGACTGAAATGTGACAAGAGGCTAGGGTTGGAGGACACACAGGTGGGGCTTAGCCCCATTGTTATGTATTCCCGGGTATGCCTTAGGAGGAGGAGTCTGATGTAGTTATTACAGGTATTATCTCAGTCTATCATAAAGATGCTTCAGTGTTGTTTGTTTCAGGTTCTACATAATCTTATGTTTCTTCATATTTTGCATCGCATTTGAGTATGCCTCGTGATTCTCTTGATATTTATATTTTTGTCTTCACACCCATTGGGGATTCAATAGTAGTTGATTGGGTGTCTCGTTCTTGTATTGTTACTATTAATGGTTTTAATATTATAGTTGATCTCTTGTTTTTGAATATGGTGGATTTCGAGTTTATTCTTGATATGGATTGGTTGTCGTTGTATCATGCTTTCTTGGATTGTCACGTCAAGACTGTGACATTAGCTATACCAGGGTTGCCTAGATTAGAATGGAGAGTGACCTTTGACCATTCTACTAGTAGTGTGGTATCATTCTTGAGGGAGCAACGCATGGTCTAGAAGGGATGTTTAGCGTATTTGTCTTACATCAGAGATTCTAGTACGGAGGTCCCATCTATGGATTCAGTGCCGATTGTGTGAGAGTTTACATAGGTGTTTTGGCAGATTTACAAGGCATGACACCCGATAGGAACATTTACTTTAGCATTAATTTGGTGGTTTAAGTGGTGCCTCGTCTAGAGGCAGGGGCTCTTTTGGTAGAATTAATGACATTCGACCTACAACCAGTGCTTTAGGTTTCTCATGGTGCTCCAGGCGGCCATGGTGTTTATGTTTCTCTCCCAGGCCACTCATCTTATAGTGCACCTACAGCTCAGGGCCTATTAGTGCACCCTTGGTACAGAGTTTCTATGGTGGTCCTTTGGGTCGTCATGGACAGCCTCAGATTCAGAATCCACGTCAACAACCCATTTCTATTCCACCACACCGTATGGCTCTAGCTGAGTTGAAGGAATTGAAGGAGTAGTTGCAGGATTTGCTTGTGATGAGCTCGAAACACACACCTAAATTATGCTCACTAATCAAGTATAGTATAGTATAATATTGTATCAACAATGATTGGATTTAAACAGTATTCTCATAGTTTCTAGCTTGGTTGCTATCCAAGATGATTAACAATTGAGAATATATGATTTCTAACTAAAATTAACTAAGAATCTAAAGCTATTGAATAATGATAATCGCAGAATGGAACAAGCAAAGAAGGTTATCAATGGGAGAAGATAGAGTTTTGATGGGATAGGTGTAAGATAATTGTTTGGGATCTAACTCTAGGTAATTCACTTCTAATATTTAAGTGAGTCTCTCGAATTCACTCAATTAATAGTTCAACCGTTCAGCAAAAAACTTCTCTCTCGATTAAGTCTTAATCTCACAAGATGAACCAATTTAAGCACGTGAAGATATGAAACAATGCATAGTGGATTTGTCTTTAGGAAAACCTCTCTCGATTATCCTCCTCACTAGGTTTAATCAATGACTCAACTAGCCTATCTCGATTACTAAGAAGAATTAAAGAACTCAACCAACAATATAATACAAAGATATCATAAGTTATGCCTCTCTCGATTACATGAACTAGTAAGTATAGATGCAACAATTAAATCATCCAAAAATACTTCAATACATAAAACTAGAGTTACAGTCCACAAACAATCATTAATACACCAAATTCATCAAACCCTAAAGATAACTACTCCATAGATATGGAGCAATTCACAACAAATAAAGTTAAAGTATTGGAAAGTACTACCAATTAAAGCTCAAACATGAATAAAGTACAGTGAATTAGAGTGCAATAAGCGATTAAATACGTAATTATAGCCTACTATCAACACCCCACACTTAAACCATTACTCTTCCTCGAGCAATCAAACTACACTTCACATAGACACGACCTTTTTAAACAACTCTCATAACTCATCACACCAAGAATAATTAAAACAGATTAAGCACTTTAACGTAACATCCTTGCCTCAAGATTTGACTCAAAAGCACCACACACTTTTCACAACCCGCTCACTTACCCTAACACAAAGGTCAATGACATTACCTTTCCTTCATTAGTTAAGTTCCCTCACACAATAATAGAGAGTAGTTCCACACGTAATAAAATTTAAGAACAATTAGGAATTCAAGATAGAACGAATTCACTCACTCTCAGAAATAACATTCATGTGCCGCAAAAGATGTACCCTAAGCTTGCCCGTTGTGTACTACTCAACTAATCGAGCCCATTTAGTCAAGGATCAAGTAGGACTTTACTTGGTTGTAATGTAGGCCGCAGGACGGGTAGAATACATTTAGATATAAGAGTGACTATACCTTCATACGCACTTTAATACATACATTTCATTGTTCAAAACTCCACACTTATGTCAAACCAAAACTCCACATTCACATCAATATACATTAACTCCCTACTTCTTTAAGCACAATTACATCAAAAGTCACCACTATCAAAGAATAGTTTGCACAATAATACAACATTTTTTTCTTTTCTCTTTCAATTCAGGTGGCTCTTACTTTTTCAATACAGTTCACCTTTCTCCTTATTTCATTAGTTCCACTCAAAAGCTAAACCAACCACCCCCACACTTCAACTTTTACAAATTTCATACCAAATTCAAGTGATCATGAGAGGTACAAGGTTCAAATAGATGGTAAATTCAAACAAATGGGTAAGGCTCGTACTGTGGTCATCAAAATAATAGGATTACAGTCTCAACGGGGTTAACTACAATACATAACAATTAGGTGGTTAAAAGCTTATAACTAGCTCAACAAAGAAATGCCTAAATCACTTCCAAGACTGAATAAAACTACTATTTCGCTTTGCAAATACACGGGGCAAGTTCTAGACATCAAATGCAATGCAAAGAATAACACAAAACCTCTCACACATATGGCACATAACTCATTCAGGATTGGACTATCAAGACACTCTAGTCAAAGCAGTTAAGCAAAGTTAAGCTCATACAGTTTAAGGTACTTATACAAGAGTCAAAAATTGAGCCTAAGCGTCACAACTAAAACACTTACTGTTCTCAAGGTATAATAAAGTTAAGAGATATTGTCTTTAATTCAAATCATCGCACAAGGTTCCCAACTCCTAATAAAAATAAAAACTAACTATATCCGGTTCAAACAAAACCCTTGAAAAAGAACCACGACACAAAGAAAAACTAAGGGGGAATTATTACACTACCTAACAAAAGAAAATCTTTTGTCTTTTTCTTTCGACTTTAATCCCTCAAGAAACCCGTCGAATGATATCCGTTGTCAGAAAAATTGAATTTTTTTTATTTTTATGGTTTTTTCAGTTATTTTCTATCTCTAACTACTACAACTACCAAACAAAAAATTCATATACATAATATCCCCCACCCCACACTTTAAGTTGTGGCATGTCCCCATGACACACAATTAAAAAGCATAAGGTAAAGGAAACTTTCCTGAATTTTCTTCTTTTTTCGAGAACTTATGAACTCCATCCCTAATTCTGAATTCATTCCTCGTTTTCGCTCCTTTGAGGATTTTTTGTGGAGCTCATTAATCCCAATTCTTCTGAGGATACCTGCAAGACCCGCTCTTTTCTTTCTTTCTTGTCCTCATCTTGAGCTATGAATTGCTCGTTCATGATGATCCTTAACTTGTTTCTGCATTCTTTCACAGGATTAATCCATACATATTCCTGTAAATCCCAAAAAATAAAATCCACACGATCAAGGTTAGAATAAGAAAACAAAGAATAAAAGGTCAAGTGATTATTCCTCTGGTATGTCCAAGACCATTTGTATCTCATTCTCTTCTACTAAAGGTTGCAAATGTGGAAAGGTGGATGGGGGTTTGAAATCTTCTTCCATTGCTTCACACTCAACCACAACCTTATTTTCAATCATCTCAGCTGAATCAGAGTCCTCTTGAACAATGAAAAGCTCTCTCTTTGGATGCTCTTCCTCTTGAGTAGGCTCGTTCTGACAAGGTATCTCCTCCATATATTCACCATCACAGCGCAATGAGTTTTCTGAAAGTATACTTACTAATTGACTCACTCGCGTTGTTAGGTTCTTAATAGCTTCATCATTTTGCATAAACCTTTCTTCAACCTTATTCAAGAACCTATGAATAAGCACTTCTAAACTACCATTCTCCTCTTGAGGTGGTTGTCTCACTTTGATTTCATTCCAGTCATAATAAGGGTATTCATCCTAACTAGAGTCAGAATTGTGCCCATATGAATTCTCATACCTGTACGAACTAGAAACAGAGTGAGACTATTCAAAATACGAATAATAGGAAGAATACATACCTGCTTGACAGTCAACCCATAGATGATTTCCACCGCGTTTAAAACACATAGCAGACCACTGATAATGTTTAGCTGCTAACTCTTCAACTGTTTTCTTAGGCTGGTTGTACTCCATTTTCACAACATTTAGAGTTACAAATCTATAGTATCTTCTCTAACTTGTTAGGTACTACAAAACAAATCTTGAAAAGAAGTTAACTAATAAAGAAAATAAAATAGAAAAGGAAAATAAAATAGAAAAGAAAAAACTAAAACCTAATTCCTGAATTAGCACAGAAATCTATTTCAAACACTATTGATTGTCAATCTCCCAGCAGCGGGCACCAAAATTTGACGAGCTCGAAACACATACCTAAATTATACTCGCTAATCAAATATAGTATAGTATAATACCGTATCCACAGTGATTGGATTTAAACAATATTCTCGTAGTTTCTAGCTTGGTTGCTATCCAAGATGATCAACAATTGAGATTTATATGATTTCTAACTAAAATTAACTAAGAATCTAAAGTTATTGACTAATGACAATCGCAGCAAGGAACAAGCAAAGAAGGTTATAAAAGGGAGAAGATAGGGTTTTGATGGGATAGGTGCAAGATATTGTTTGGGATCTAACTCTAGGTAATTCACTTCTAATGTTTAAGTGAGTCTCTCAAATTCACTCAATTATTATTTCAAACGTTCAGCAAAAACTTATCTCCAGATTAAGTCTTAACCTCACAAGATGAACCAATTTAAGCACGTGAAGATATGCAGGAATACGTAGCGGATTAGTCTTTAGGAGAAACTCTCTCGATTATCCTCCTAACTAGGTTTAATCAATGATTCAACTAGCCTCTCTCGATTATTAAGAAGAATTAAAGAACTCAACCAACAATATAATGCAAATATATCACAAGTTATGCCTCTCTCGATTACATGAACTAGTGAATATAGATGCAACAATTGAATCATCCAAAAATGCTTCAATACATAAAACTAGAGTTATAATCCATAAACAATCATCAATACACCAAATCCATCAAACCCTAAAGAAAACTACTCCATAGATATGGAGCAATTCATCACAAATAAAGTTAAAGTATAGGAAAACATAAATGCAATCCAAACTCAGGTCTTGAGTGAAGAAGGAATGATGAAATCCTTGTGCTCGTGTTCTTCCAACTCCTTCTTAGCCTCCTTAGGTCGAATATGTGTCAGAAGTACAGAAAATAATACTTTTTATGTATTTATACCAAGTAGGGTCGGGCCTAGAGGAAACCACCTTCTCCTAGTTGAAATAGGATATCTACTATGTAAAAATACACAGGCACACCGCATGGGGTGACGCGCCATACGGGGCATTAGTGGGGAAATCCAGAGAGCTGATTTTTTCACTTTGCAGGAATTTTGCACTAGCGCCCCGCGCCCCGGGGTGGTAGTGCAATTTTCTCAGAGTAATTTTGTTTTCTCATTTTTTTGACATCCAGACTTGGTCCTCGGTCCCCCAAACACGATCCCAACGTAATCCCTTGGGCTTTTACTCAGATTTCAAGGCTCAAAATAGCTCAGATTATCTCCACAATATACACATAGCTCGGAATCACTCATACAAGGCATAAAACACACATAAGTGCCAAACACTACCAATAAAAGCTCAAACACGAATAAAGTACAGTGAACTAGAGTGTAATAAGTGACTAAAATACATAGTTATAGCCGATCATCAGCTTGATAAAGGATTCATTAGACCAAGTGTTTCTCCTTGGGGTATGCCAGTATTGTTTGTGATGAAGAAAGAGGGTTCTATGAGGATGTGCAGTGATTATCAGCATTTAAACAAAGTTATCATCAAGAACAAGTATCCATTGCCTAGGATTTATGATTTGTTTGACAAACTTCAGGATGCCAAGGTGTTTTCCAAGATTGATTTGAGATTAGGGTATCATTAGGTGAAGATTAGGGCTATGAATGTCCCTAAGATAGCTGATAGGACTCGCTATGGTCATTATGAGTTCTTGGTGATGTCGTTTGGTTTGACTAATTGTCCAGTGACTTTCATAGATTTGATAAACCAAGTGTTCAAGCCTTATTTGGATTCTTTCATAATATAGAGGAGCATGAGCAACACATACGGATTGTACTTTTGACTTTGAAGGATTGTCGGCTTTATACCAAGTTTTAGAAGTGTTATTTCTGATTGGATAGTTGAATTTTTGGGTCATGTTGTGTCTAGTGAGAGTATCAAGGTTGACACTAAGAAGATTGTGACAGTTCAGAATTGGCCTAGACCCATTTCAGCTATAGATATTCGGAGTTTCTTGGGTTTGGCAGGTTACTATCGTCGCTTTGTTGAAGGATTTTCATCTATTGCAACCCCATTGACCAAGTTGACTCAAAAGGGTGCTCCATTAAGCTGGTCTGATGAGTATGAGGAGACCTATGAGGAGCTCAAGGTTGCGTTGTCTACGACTCCAATGTTGGTGTTCTCTATGGGTTTGGGGCCTTACACTATGTATTGTGATGCATCTCCCATTAGGCTTGGTGCAGTTTTTATGCAAGATGGTAGAGTGATTTCCTACATGTCTCATCAATTGAAGACCCATCAGAAGAATTATCCTATTCATGATTTGAAGTTGGCAGCTATTGTGCACGCACTCAAGATTTGGAGGCACTACTCATACGGTGTGTCATGCAAGGTTCACAGTGATCATCAGAGTCTCCAGCACTTGTTCAAGTAAAAGGATTTTAATTTGAGGCAGCGGAGGTGGTTAGAGTTGTTGAAGGAATATGATATTACCATATTTTATCCTCCGGGAAAGGAATATGTGGTAGCTAATGCCTTGAGTAAAAAGGCAGAGAGTGTGGGTATTTTGGCATATATACCAACATTGTGGAGGCCATTGACTAGGGACGTTCAGGCCTTGGCTAACCGATTTATGAAAAGAAGGTGGTGATTGGAGATGATGGTGTCATGCAGCTTTAGGTTTGGATTTGTGTTCTGAATGTTGAAGATTTGAGGGAGCTGATTCTTGAGGAGGCTCATAGTTCACAGTATTCTATTCATCTAGGTGTCACAAAGATGTATCATGACTTGAAGCAACATTACCGGCGGCGGAAGATGAAGAAAGACATTGTTGGGCATGTTTCAGGGTGCTTGAATCTATCAGGTCAAGCATGAACATTAGAATACAGGTGGGTTGACTAAGAGCTTGGTGATACCGGAGTGGAAGTGGGAGTGCATTATTATAGACTTTGTGGTGAGGTTACCGCGGACATTGAAGAAGTTTGATGTTGTTGGGTCATAGTGGACAGATTAAATCATCACATTTTATTCTGGTGATGACTTCTTATACATCGTAGAGGTTAGCTCATATCTATGTCAGAGAGTTTGTTTGGTTTCATGTTGTGACCATTTGTATCATTTCGGATCGTGGCACTCAGCTCCCTTCACACTTTTGGAGAGCATTTCAGTGAGAGTTGGACTCGCAGGTGGAGTTTAGCATTGCATTTCATCCACAAACATAAGGCTAGTCTGAGCGTACTATTCAAATCCTTGGAGATATGTTAAGGGCATGTGTTATTGATTCTGGAGGCTAGTGGGACCGGTTTATACCATTGGCAGAGTTTGCTTACAATAACAGTTGTCAGTCATGTATTCAGATGGAACTTTATGAGGCTTTATACGCTAGGCGGTGCCATTTGCCCATTGGTTGGTTTGAGCCTGGTGAACTAGGATGTTGGGTACGAACTTGGTTTGTGATGTCTTTGACAAGGTAAAGTTGATCCATGATCGTGTTGAAACAACGTAGAGTAGGCAAAAGAGTTATGTGGACAAGAAGGTCTGTGATGTGGATTATATGGAGGGCGAGAAGGTACCTTTGAAAGTTTCGCCTATGAAGGGCGCAATGAGATTTGGAAAGTAGGGAAAGTTGAGCCCAAGGTTTATTGGCCCGTTTGAGGTATTAGAGAGAGTTTGGGAGGTGGCTTATAGGCATGCATTACCTCCAAGTTTATTATGGTTACATTAGGTATTTCATAATTTCTTGTTTTGGAAGTATCCTGAAGACAAGTGGCATTTATTGGACTTCAGTACAGTGCAACTTGATGAGAATCGACTTATGAAGAAGAGTCGGTAGCTATTGTAGATCAACAGGTTCAAAAGATGAGATCTAAGGATGTTTCTTCTGTGAAAGTGCTTTGAAATGGTCAACAGACTGATGAGGCTACTTGGGAGTCCGAGTTTGATATGACGAGTAGATATCTGCATCTTTTTACTATTTTGAGTACACTTCTATGTCCATTCTAGGACAAACGCTTCTTTTAAAGGTGGAGAATGTAACGACCCAAAAGGTCGTTTCCAGTTCTAGCTTTCCGTATTATGCTTTAAGACTTTGAATACCCTAAATTGATGATATATGACATGCATCCGTTTTATTTTCATGCAAAGTTTAAATGTGATTTTTTCAAAGAAAACTTAATTTTTGAACATTAAAATGGTTAGAATTGATCAGGGTCAACAATTTTGGTAAACAACATTAAAGTGGTAAAAATGGTTATTTTGGACATGTACGCATATTTGGTTGGGGACTTGGGTGACCTAAGGATGTTTCGGTGCTTATTGTGAAAAATTGAAAAGTTGAGCTTAAAAACTGTGAAATCTTTGGGTTTTGATGCTTGATTCTTGATTGTAGATATTATTTTGATACTTTGAGCTTACTAGCACTCATATGAGGTTTATACACTTTTGTGAATGTTTGGAATGGGGCCCGATTGGATCGGGTGAGTTTCAAATTAGTTTCGGACTAATTCTATAGAGTTGGGCATTGCTGGTGCTGTAGACACCACATTTGAGAGAGTTAGCTCGTATTTGCGATAATAAGGGAGGTTTGGGCAGATTCATGTTTGCAAATCTTAGCTAGCTTTTGCAATGGTTCCTTCTTTGCATTTGCGAGGTCTATGTTGCATTGCAACGATCACAATTGCGATACATCAATCACAATTACGAAGTAAGTGGCTCAGGGGCTAGTTGGCATTTGCGATCAGCTATTTCCTTTAGTGAACATCACAATTGCAAATAAGAGTTTTCTATTGCGATATCTGTAGCTGGATAAAAATAGGGGATTTCAAGATTCGCTCATTTTATTACATATTTTTAGACCTAGACTTTGTGGGAGGCAAGTTTTGAAGAGAATTTTCTTCCAACTTTAAGGGTTAGTAGCTTTAACTTTTTTTTTGATCAATTTCCATTACTTTTCATAGATTTCATCCCTAAATCTTACATTTCATAGAGTAGAGATAGGGTTTTTGGGTAGAATTTTGGGATTTTAAATTTTGGAGATTTTGACCTCGATTTAACGCCGGATCTCTAAACAAAATCACATACTTGTAATAAGGAGAATGTAACGACCCAGTCGGTCATTTTATGCAATTGCATTCCGTTCAGCTATTTGAAGTCTTAAGCAGCATCGTATGATGTATTATGACTTGTGTGAATCATCAGTTTTGGTTTTCAGGTTATTCGAGATTGATTTAATAGAATGAATTTCACGATTGAAGCTTTAAAGTTGGAAGAGTTGACCAAGTTTGACTTTTTAGTATTTTGTCCTTGCATTGGAGTTTTGATAGTTTTGTTACGTTCGGATGGTGAGTTTGGACTCGGGCATATGTCCGGATTTGCATTTTGGATATTTCTAGAAGGTTTCGGCGCTAATTGGCAAACGTTGAAAATTTGAAGGTTTGGAAGTTCATAAGTTTGACTGAGAGTTCACTTTGAGGATATCAGATTCGGAATGTAGTTCCAGGAATTGGAATAGCTTCGTTATGTCATTTGGGACTTTTGTGCAAAATTTGAGATCATTCCGAGTTGATTCGATAAGGTCCGGCACAAGTTTTGGAAGTTGAAAGTTCAAAAGTTTATTAAGTTTGATTCATTGTTTCGATGTTATTATGTGCGATTTGTAGGCATTGAGTAGATCCGTGTTAGGCTATGGGATTTGTTGGTATGTTCGGACGGGGTCCCGAGGGGTTCGGGCGTGTTTCGAATTGATTTTGGGCCATTTTTCTTCATGTTCTCACTGTTGGTTGCTGCTGATTTCTGGTGTTTCAAACCTCCTTTGTGGTCATGAAGATTGGGTCGTGATCACGTAGTGTATTAGAGAAGCTGGTCTTTTTCCTTCATCGCGTTCGCGAAAGTGGTATCGCGTACGCGTACCTTTGTGAGGCTTGGGCATCGCGTTCGCGTCCTTATGCTTGCTTCGCGTAGACCAGAGATGAGAAGCTGGGGACAAGGGAGGATGCCTTCGCGTTTGCGATGTAGTTGATACGATTGCATAAGGTAGAGATATTGTGAATCGAGTTCGCGAGGGCTATGCCGCGTACGCGAAGAGTATTTTTGGTGGCAATGGCTTTTCTTCTTCACGATCGCGAAGGTTGTTCTGCGATCGCATTGAGTATTTCTGGGCAGTGCATTTTTTTCTTCTTCGCGATCGTGATGGTATGTCCGCGATCGCGATTCATTGGAGCATCCCCTGGCTTGCTCGGTATTGGATTTGGCTTGTTTGAGGTAAGTAACACTTCTAAACTTGGTGCTAAGTGATAGCATCAAGGACAAGGATAGAGTTTTGGAAGCTCCAAGGCCATTTACAAGATCT